>CABFWO010003331.1:0-49620 GCA_902155825.1 Timema genevievae
TAAATCTGTGCCGGGACCTAGGATTGAACCCCGGACCCTCAGCACAGAAGTCTGACACCTTACCCCTAGACCACCAGGTCACCTTTCTACATATTAATACAAAACAAAATTGTGATATTATTTAATTTGACACTATCGAACCATCGCATAAGGCTAGGATACATGATGTGTGTGTGTTGTGTGTGTGTGTGTTGTGTGTGTGTTGTGTGTGTGTGTGTGTTGTGTGTGTGTGTTGTGTGTGTGTGTATGTGTGTAGTATTCAATAAAAACTAATTGTGAACGCACTATTCTCCCAAAATGAATAAATAGACAAAAGAGAGCCACAGATAATTAAGACCTGAATTTGTGTGACCACACTGGCTAATGTTTCAACCTTATCTCGTATGGTTTGCAGGTGACGGGAAGGTCAAGGTTCAAATTCCTGCTGGGGATCCAAAAAGTGATTTTTAATAAAAAAATGTTCACTGTTTCCCAATGCAAATGTGAGTAACCTACCATTCCTCTAAATTCAGCCCTCTTCATCCTTTCCTTATTAATGTATACGGATCGCGTGGATGAATAGTAAGATATGGTGCAGTAAAAAAACAATAGACCTATGCAACAAGATAGTTATTATAATAGATGACCAATTAATATTTTATGTCGTCACAGTTGTTAGTAGGTTGGCTGAGTCTCAGTCTGAAGTACTTGGGGGGGGATTTTCCTTTTTGTGTTTTTCAATATCGTTTTCCCATCCTCTATCTAAGCTAGTGTGAATGCACTTCCTCTAGACTATCTTCCTACGCCCATACCCATAAATTGAGTAGTAAAAATTATTTTTAATAAATATACAAATTCGATAATATTTGGGAATAAATTCCGTCTGAACGCAACGAGGATGTTTTTTCTGAATGTGGTATTTTCCACTTTTTCTATACTATCGCTTGTACATTTTATTTAATTTGCCTTCCTACCACCTTCCGCTTAAAATAAGCCTTTAATATCACTTGGGTTAAAAGTAAGATTTTTTTCAGATAGTTGTTGAGTGAACAAACTATAATCTAGAAATTGAGCCAATACAGCAGTCCTAGAATTCCGAGAACCTATTAGAATAAATCACTTTTTCGAGCCCACACTTTTCCATCGTTTCCTTCTTATTGGGTGCATGACAGATGCGTCATCGAGAAGTTCGTGAGACGTCATGATTGATTTTATTCCGGTCAAGTGGTCAAAGTGATTTCAGATAAAATAACGAATGAAGGGGAGGAAGTACATGCCTGGAACCTGGAGTAATATTGAGGGGATATGTTTAGCTCTTATCTTATTCAATATTGATGCATAAAGGAGGGTATGAGTATATTCCACGGAGCAAGGTATCAAATGGGAAGGTTAGTAAATAAATAGACCTTACACACATAATGTGTTATATTTATTTTAATATAAAGGCGGACATTTAATACAAAGTATATTATATTTTAATTATGTAGGAGAAATAAATAGCCTCTGTACACCAGCTTATAGGGCATCTATGTTTGGAAGGGTGGTAGGTGATAGCCTTCAGAATAATCCATTGCTAGCATTGGCAGAAAGTAGCTGATGTCAACATATTCAGAAATATAATATATATAATGTAATTTATAAATAGATGATACATTTGGATTAGAAAGATAATGGATTTAATTTAATATGTTGAACGAATAAAATATAGAGTTATTTCATCAAAGTCATTGGTAGATACTTAATAGTGTATCGGTAAGAATTATCTAGAGCCTTTGATGGGGTTTTAAAGTGGTCAATTAAAAATTATTAATTATTTTATTATTACTTTGGTACAAATTATTTTATTATTATTTTGGTACAAAATTCACCAAAAAGTAGTAATAATTTCATCCAAGTATTGTTATCCATTCGGGCTATAAACAGGTATTAATTACGCTAGTAGGATATAAACGAGGAAGGATAAATTTTTAGGGAATATACTCACATTACCGTGGAGGGAAAGTGTGAAACAATTTGGGATAAGCCAATCTGAGTTAACTCCGAACTCCCAATCAAAGTCTAAAATTGAAAAAATAAACACAATTTTGTACCAACATTAACCAACTACAACGAGTTATAAACCTAGATTTGGTTTCAGGATTACTTCATCTATTCGATTCAACCTCGTTTCAAATTTAAAAAGGGTTCTTAGCCCACCCTAAGTAAATAAACAGCACTAGCGTCCTCGGAATGTCCCCATAGATCTCCGAAACCTGTGAATTATTATTCCCAGCCCCCTTCATCACCCCGCCAATTATTCCCAACAGCTCTCAACCTAACTGACACACACACACACACACACACACACACCCACACACCAACTTACCAGTAATATCCACCCCCTTTTCCCCTTGTCTGCCACCAGTAAGCAATAGACCGGCTGAGTTGGAGACCACATGCTGCCTTAATTGGAACTCTGGAAGAGAATGGACGGTTTATAAGGGTTGCAAGGAGCAGTTGAGGGTTGTAATTAAACAAGTTTACTGCTACGAAGAAGGGTTGAAGAACAAGAGAGAGAGAGAGAGAAATTACTGAATGGTCCGATAAAAGTAGCAGGTGATATATAAAAGAAGAGTTTGAGTTAAATCGAAAGGTAATTTTAGAAAAATATATATGTGAATCGTGTGTTTGTCAAGAGAAACACAAGAACAAGGTGAATGCGGTTGGAATGAGTGAACTAAGAAATGTATGTGGAAAAACTCGTATAGACAGAGTCAGTAATGAATGGTTGCTGAAACAGTGTGGTTTGAAAGTGAATTTAATAGGTCGATGGGAAAGAAGCATGATATGTTATTTTGGGAATGCTAAGAAGAGTAATGTGGATCGAGTAACGAAACAAATATATGAAGGTAGAGTGTGTGAATCAAAAGGAAGGGTTAGGCCATGTAAAACGTGGCTAAATGTTGTGGACGAATGTGGGAAAAAGAGAATCAATAAGAGTTTTAAGAATAAAAGAGAATGTTTGACTTGGTGTAAGAATGTTGTTGAGGTGAAGGAAAGTATTTATGAATACAAACGTTCCAAAATTAAACTGTTAAAGATTAAGGTTGGTCTCTGAACCACCTTCCTCATCTCTTAGATTAATTTGTTACTGAAAACATTTACTATATTGAGTAAACCAAAATTGTTTTTCTATTCTAAAAAACAAACATGGAGATCATCTAAATCAGTGACTCCCAACATTTTTCAGCTGACGCCCCCCTTGGTAGATAGTAAATTCCCGCCCCCTCCTCTATTTTTTGGGACATATTTATTTTAAAAATATAATACTTTCTGGTAACTTTCTTATTTTATACTAAAATCAATGTAACACTGAAAGGTTAGTGGTAGAAATAAGTGACTGAAGATTATCGTGACTGTTGTCACTGTTTTGTTTTCATCAGTTCTTGAATATTAGGTTTGATGTTTGACCAAGCACACCTTAAATTGCTTTCCACTTAATACTTTTATTCTTGTAAAATTTAGCTCTTTTTATTAAATGTTCATAATAATAGTGTAAAAATGTTATGAGGGCTCTAGCGTGTATATTTTCTGTTGCAAGGTTCCTTTGGTCTAATTTTTTTTAAATTATTATTTCTGGCTTAGGGAGAAGGTAGAGAGGAAAATTGGGAGGTGAATCCTAGGCTTACGAGCATGAAATTAAAACACATGCATGCACACTCCTGGCTGGTAACCGAATGCATTATAATTGGAAGGAATAATTGTTGCCAAAACTGTGAAAAATAATTATCTTAGTTACTTTGAATCAGTGCTTTAAATAAAAAAATCTTCAATTTTTGTGTTATCTTTTACTCTATTTCTGAATTTCTCCGCGCCCCCACCCCCTCCACCCCGGAAGTGCTTCACGTCACGTAGGTTGGGAGCCACTGGTCTAAATCCTCGGCATAAAATTTCCAAGCCAATTTGGTATTTCTAAAGCCTCTGATAGGCAACTCAACAAACCCCCTCAGAGAAGAGGGCCGGGCCTATAAAGAACTTCACATGTCATCTGCTACTGTATATCCAATAAAGCAGTAAATTAACCATTTAGAATGGAAGCCATTTACAATAAAACTACTTTGGCTACGTTTATACGCCACGTTTGAGAGTGAATTTGTGTATAATACTACCATCCACATCCAGGATGTTTTAATTCGAGAAAAAATTTCACTTAAATTATAATATATTAGCCGATAATTTCCACACGTCCATTACATACTCTACCCCAATGTGATTGAATAATGACCCTTAGCACGGGATTATTCCTGAATTACTCAATGGTAGAGCATTGACGCAATAAAACAAGGGTCCTGGGTTTGATTTTAGGGTCATATGTAATTTTTAAAATTTACGAGTATACTGGTTTATTTAGTAGTAATTGAATCAATAAAAATGGTGACTCTTTTACTTGTGTGCTGTCTCCTTAACTCTTTTGACTACGTTCTTGTGGATATTTGGTTCGATGTTTATCAATAATATTTTATTTTAAATACGATTGAGTACTCAAATATAATTCAATTATATTAATTATTAATGTTGTTAATTTCAATACTAAGTATATAAATTCTGTGCCTAGTAGATCTACTAACGATAAATTTTAGTATTTAATTTTGTAAGAAAATTATTATGATTTCTGAAATTAACAGATAAATAATGTTAATTATTTTGGTTGGGCTAGCCACATATAATTAACAAGACCAGCATGTTTTCAAAAACTGTTTCCGGGAAAATGTTTTCAAGATTGAAAGTATTTAATAATAGCAAAGTAGTTTTGGTTAAAATAAATAATAACATTGCTTCACTATATAGGTTTTGTTTAAAATCCTACAAATATTGGTCTTGAACATTACAAAATATAGTATTATTAGGTGTTCTGTCTTACGACAGATCCATTCCTTTTGTCAGTGAACTTAGATCTTTAATGCCCCCTATTCTCTTCCTCCTCCTTCAGCTCCCAGAATGTTATTCTTTTCTTCAAGTCATTTCATATTTTAATCCTAAGCTCCTTTTCCCTTAATCTTTCCTTATATGACGTAGTGCAGAAGACATTTCTACCCAAGGATGTGTCCAATTAAATTTGCTTTGTACCGAAGAATCAAATCCAAAATGGTTTTCTTCTCACCCAATCTTCATAAGCCATCTTCATTTGTCACCCTAACCGGCCCTGTGGTGTGGTGGAAAGAGCCTTCATGGAAAGGATGTACAATTAGTACACTCGGGCTTCCCCTGGGCAGCAGCTTTATTGGCAAATTAAAAAATAATTCAAACAATTTTGCAGCCATCCAAATTGCAAATATCCGCCCTCCCCCATTTTAATTCGTCGAGTGAAGTCAGTTTACATCACTCATTAAAGTGACACAACACAAAAATGAGGTGGATAAATAATAAATTGTGTTTGTAATATATTTTTGGTATGAACATCTTAATGTTGTCCTTAAGAGTTTATAAGTGAACTGTCAAGAATGTACCGTACCTCACAGGAAATATTTTACCAAAACGTGCTACACTCAGAAATGTGTTTTACATAACTTATAAAAGGGATTTTGGTGTTTGATAGTTTTAAAATATTAATGACATAGCAACTCAGAAACATTAAATTAAATCTATTCTGAATAAATATATAAGCTTCAAAAAACAAGTTAATCAATAAATACACATTTTTTAAATCAAGTACAATATGTGTGTGTGTGTGTTTTAACAGAAGGATTATTTAAATATTTTACTTACCCATGGGGTAGGAATAAGAAAGGTGATTTAAATAAATGCACCTACGCTACCACGATTGATTATAATAAGGAATAATCCATATGATAAAAACCATTTCCAGTACACCCAGCCAATATTCGAATTTATATCTCCTCAACACTTACAATCCAGTATACACTGAGTTTGACACCATAGCCCATAGACTATGCAGGGAATAATAGAATAAACATAATGGACCGGTGATGAATCATTTATATGAATCACAAGGGACTAGTTTAGAAAATAAGAGCTATGCCTTAGGAAATATAAAAATTATCAATACAGATTGTTTTCCTATCGTAACTTTCGTAAGAACATACTTAGATAGTTTACTTTACTACACCTTTATTTTTTTCTAAATGTGATTATTTTGACGCAATATAACTTTTGCTTCAGTGTCACGATCTCTTCATGGATTTAGTGCACCGTAATCCTTTTTCCTAAACTGTTTCATTTTAGAAGTATTTCACCATCTTTCCCCAATCTTGAGACTTATATTCTCTTTCCCCTTTCTTTTGGGTCCAAAGTTTGGAATTGAATCCGCCTAAGGGATCATTATACCTCTATCCTTTACCCCCCCTCCTTTTTTTTCTTTTCAAAGAATCCTCACCCGCAAACCCTAGAAATGTATGAAAACTCGAGTTTCTTTTGTTTCAAAGCGATCAAGATGAGATCTGTTTTCACGCTCCCGAGAATATCCATTTTTAGCCAACAGATTTCGCTGTCCCTTTTTTTCAAGATCCCTCTCCTTTGTTTTAAAAGTTCAGGAAGTCCTTTTTTTTTCCCCAGAAGAAAGAAAAAGAAATTAAAAATATAAATAAGTTTTGGGCTTTAATTTTTGGGACAAGACAATAACTTTCAAAATGTTGGATTCGATACTTTGATTAACCTGAACATGTTAGAATGGTCAACTTTTCCATCCTTTGATGGTTAAAACTTGATATCAGGGCTCTCGAGAGTAAATATTTTAAGGTGGGGCTCTATCATGCTGTATGGAACAGAAACTTGTGCTCCAAGGAAGATGGAAAATAAATAATTTGGGAGCTTGGAAATGTGGTGTTAGAGAAGACTTGAGAAGATTAGGTGGACAGACAAGGTGACAAATACAAATAAATAATATTGTGCGTCTGGGCTACATCATTCTTAGCCTAGTAGTGGGAAGATTAGCAAGTACAAATGTACCGTTGTCTAGGAGACGGACGTCTGAATGTACTAATAGTACATGCTTTCCGTGGAGGTTCTTTCCATGTCCCGATGAGATGAGATGATGGTGATAGTGAATATGATGGTGGATAACCAGTGGAAACTCTTAAACCTAACTTAAGCCTAATTAAACAAAACCTAGTGACCATTGGGGTAATATACCTTTGGATAAAAATAATCGCGGTACAAGCCGGGAATCGGACCTGGTACCCCTAGGTTCGTAGCCAGGTGAACTAACCTCTACACCATGGGCGCATTTAGCCTCAAAGTGAAACGTTTCTATTAAAAATAATAAAAGTATTATTTTATTTTAAGGAATTATGATTTTCTGAAATTATGGCTTCTCTTTTAAATTTTTGGACACTTCCTCATTGTATAACTAACCAACAAATCGAGCAGGATCATCCCCGCTGAAGGAGGGACTGGTTGATCTAGGATGGTTACATCCTCTGCAGTTGGACAGTCATATAAATATCAAGAGATATTTATATTATGGTAGGATCTCGGGAATAGGGTTACATAAAATTTAGAAGATGGGACTTTGAGCTGTGTGTCCAATTTAAGTAGTTTTTCCTGAGGAATGAAAGTGTTTTTCTTATTGGCCTGCTTGTATAGTTGGAGGGTGACGATTATCTACCAGTTAGCAATCCTCACCCTCAATACCTAACAATAATACTAATGATAGTAATAATAATATACGCTATTACTCGGTCAGTAAGTTGTTGATATCCCGCCTATTTTCAAGGAAACAAAAATGTTACCGGTTATTCTCTTTGGGTGTGAAACGTGCTCTCTTACCTTACATTACGAAAACAAATTTAGGGTGTTTGAAAACAAGGTGCTTAGGTAGATATTTGCTCCAAAAAGGGATGAGGTTACTGGGTATTTAAATGGGTCACATAGTGATGAGTTACATACATTGTACCTATCACAAGATATTGTTAGGATAATAAAATATCGTAGATTATATTGGGCAGGCCATACAGCACGAATGGAAGAATCTAGAATCGTGTTCAAAGTATTAACTGACAGGCCCAATGGGAAGAAACTATTTGGAATATCTAGACGCAGATGGGAGTATAATATTAGAATTAACCCAGAAGATATAGGGTTTAGTGAGGGGACTGGATAGAATTATCTCAAGATAGGGATAGGTGGCGTACTTTTAAAGGTGTGACAATGAACTTTCTAGTTACTAATGCCGTAGAGTAAGTAGGTAAGTATATGATACGGTTATCTGCCTTGTTTGTTGGTGATCCATGGTGAACTGTTTTCAATCTTGGATGAAATTGTGGGGCAATCCACTCTAGCTGGTTTAGGTGGGTTCGGGCAGTAGTTGGAGATCGAGTGCAACCTCTGGGTGGTTAAGGAAGTCGATGGTCTCTTGGGTTAGTTAGCAGTAGATTGTAATTATCAAGTGGGGAGATATGGGATGTGTCTTTTCCAGTCTTGTCTGTCTGTTTATCTACACTGATTATCACCTCTGATGGAACTGCAGGTATTATGGATAAAATATCTATCTTCGCTCTTTCTCGGTTAACTGTTGCCCAAACTCCTCACTTTCATTTGTGCCATAAGGTGGTGTATGCTGGGATATGAAGGATCTATTGGCAACATCAACAAGCCAGCATTGCAAAATTTGTCTCAAATTTAAGGGAAGATTGACCGCAGGAAAACAGGGAAATGACAACGCTGTTTCCCAATAGCAGTCACGTAGTTCCCTCAGAAATTATATCCAGAGTAGAATTATTTTGGGGGATCGAATAGTGCTAATTACTGGAGTACCGATCTGACGAACACTGAGTTTATCACCATGAGACTTTTTCTTTTCTCTTTAATAAATAGGAATCGGGTGAGTAGAGTTCCGGTCTGAAGAGTCTGAAGGTATCAATTAATGTTTTAAATCTTTATTTATCATGTTTGGTTTTTTGTATATGTTGGGTTAGAGTAGTTTAATACCGTATTGCTTCGATTCTAAGACGCACCCATTTAAACGTATGTAAAAACGAGGATGTGTCTCAGAACCGAAGGCGTCTTAGAATCGCAGTTATTTTTTGACCAATGCTCTCGATGGCTCAGAATACGATAAATTATGGGATGAAGAAGATAAAGACGACTCAGAAGAATCAGGCTCTGAATATGAAGCAGACTCTGATATTGATTCAGATAAAGATATTGATCGTACAGAAGAAATAGGCTGATATTGATTCAGAAGGAAGAGATTAATAACAAACTTACTGATGAATAATGTACTACTTTTGTTAGTAAATTGAATTCTGTAGGCCTAGTAAAATATGTCTTGGATAAAGAGTATTTTAGTGTTTTATTTTTATTTATATCCCAAATATAAATGCTTATTTTCTGTTCGTAGTATTGAAAAATTAAGGTGAGTCATTTTAGAATCGAAGAAAAAAGGCAGTGCCTTAAATGGTAAAATTATTCCTCTACCCAACCATATTCCCGTTTGTCACATGTCATATTTCGGGGAAACAGTTCATACACTTAATAGTGGTGACCCCTCTACTCCAGGTCATCGTTAGAGGAGAGGTCGGCTCTCGAATCCCAGCCGAGTGTATTTCTGATTTTCTTTGGGATCTATTAATTCTCCCTTCCCATCAGTTAATGTGTATTTCCTCTATCTAAATTGCCCTCTTAACGCGCTTTGGTGGCCGCAAGGTCTAAAGGGATACTCTTGTAATAGACTAGACTGACAAAGACAGGGAGATTGGAGTTCAATCCCGGTCGGGTGCACTGATGGTGATTTTTCTTAAATGGCTTACTACTCTTCCCCTCACGTGAATGCGAGTGCACTTTATCGAAATTAATCTTTCGTAGTCCCTAACACATTAGTGTAATTAGTACACAATTGCTAAGAAAAATATTATTCAACCTCCTCACTCTCAGCCCTAAGATTAAGTATTTAATAATACTTGTGTTAAACGTACAAACACGCCTTGTAAAAAGGCAGAGTAAAAGCCGACCATGGGTCGGTCTGGCTGTGTTTTATGATCGTTCTAAGTAACAGATGATCTAATACAGTGGCGCAGCCATACATTCTCTTTGGGAAGTGTGTGGGAGGGGGGTGGAACCAATCAAGGCTATGCCCAGTCCAGAATTAAATTTCAGATGAGCTAGAGGAGGGATATATAGGTTACACATTTTCATAACATTTGTGAAACAATAATTTATGTCTATAAAATGCCTTTAGATGGTATTTCAATTATTTTTTATATTAGCTAAGGGAAGCTATTTTATAATGTAGGTGGCCTTAGTTTAGATACAATTTTATCAAAGCTATTTTTCCAGTACTTTTTTTTCCAATTTTTAACCTTTGGGACACTTTTAACTTGGGTAATGATAGGCTTACCGTGATATTTTCCCCACAAACCTTGACACTTTTAGTGTTTTACTCTAAGAGAGGAACCAGTAATGGTGGAACCCTATTTGTGTGAGGGAGAGGGGGCTGTTAGAAAAATGTAGAGTTGTACCCTCCAAACCCAAGGGGAGTCCAAGGATAATTTGCAGTTGCATTTAATTGTAAATAAAGTAAAGGGGATTTTTGGATTAATATTTAATCTGTGATCAAGTGGTCAGAGGTGTCAATCTAGCAATATACTCTATCACCGGTGACGCAAAGGTCTAGTTTAGACTCTTGGCCTTGAAAACTGATGATTAATTTCCAACTTATAAAGTACCATTTTTGTTTTTATTTTCTCAACGCTGAATGCTTTTTCTAAACTATCACTCATTTTTATCACTTACAGTACATTATGTCATTAATAACATGTGTGTCAAATTTCATTTTTTTAATAGTATTGAGAGTTATTAAATAAGTTAATTTTAGCTCTCGCATTTTAGGTCCAATCAAATATATTTCCGGAATATCTATGTTTTGGTCTGTTATAAAAATGCACAAACTCCTTAAGTATAAATGTACACTCTATATACCCTGACTGACCACGCTATGGTTTCAAAATGCATAACATCCCATTGGTAAGCATCTCAAATTCAAAGACTGCTTTGCGTTTAAATTTATTTAATATGGGGTTTTGTTTAGTTTTCCTGTGTTCAAAAAATGTAACATATTTGCTAAATTTTAATTCTTAAGTATTTTCAAAGAACATATAATTGATATTGGATCAATGGGTTTGTTATGGAAGAAAATTCAAGAATATAATTTACGATATCTAAAGTAAAGTGTCTTATCTTTACTTAAAAATAGGCCATATCAATCAAATATATCAATATAGATCGGTGGGCGCATAGATTAAAGAGTTTGTCTCGTATAGCTTGGTTTTCCAGTTACGGTTAGGTCAGATTTCGAATCCAAGACAGGTGTATTAATGTGTTTTTTCTTAAATTGTTTTACACCCCTCCCTTTAACGCCAATGCGAGTTAATTACTTTTGTAAGTATGATTATTACATTAGTGTTAATTGGTGAATAAGTAAATAAAGTGTAAATGAATAGTCTGAATGGGTTCTAATATTTTGAAAAAAAAAAGCTTAAAATAATATTATCTCATTTCTAATAACCACCTCAAGAGAATTATATTCAATAATCAATCCGTAACTATTTGTTAAATAAATAGTTGAAAACAAATATTATAGCAAACAAAATATTTTAACTTTTGTTTATAGAAGTGCTCAAGGCTCAAGTTAATCTGCTTTCCCAGTACCTATATTCAAAAAATATTTGTAATTCTGAAGCTTCGCTTAATTTAACGAAGCATAAAGGCGTCGCTTTCGGCTTCTGTTGTCCGTCTAGCAGTTATGAGATGTAGGGTGGTTAGTTGAGGGATGAAGAGGGGGAGAAAGGAGTGAAAGTGTTTCTGGGAGGAGATAGAGACGGGAAGTTGGAGGATTTGGAAGGAAGAAGGAAATTTGGTGTCTGTGTGGGACATTAGATGTAAACTGTGCTTTACAGCGACGCCATGGACATACGCGACGAGGAGATGTCACAGTGTGGTTTCAGACTGAATATTTGTCTGATATATTTTAGGTTTATTATTTCCTAACGTACCTCACTATTCGTTTGGACTACAAACATTTATATTAATAACACTAATAGAGTAGGATTGAGGAAGATAGAATACATAAATATACCAGCATTTGCGTGAGGGTAGAGTAGAAAACAATTGAGGAAAAATCTGCCTCAGCACACCTGACTAGGATTCAAACTCAGATCTTCCAATTAGCTGTGATACACTCCATTTTGAAAGTGAGTCCAAATACCATTCGAACATCGAAAAGAGTATTTGCCTAGTTTTTACATCCATTTTTTAGTTTTACATTTAAGGTTGTATGATAATTTTTTGAATTATTTTAAAACACATGATTTTTTGTTGCTAAGCCATTTTTTTTTAATATTTTGACTATGAAACTTTCACTACAAAATAAATACTGTTGGGAACATTCTCTAAGATTAACATTGCTTTGTAAAAAACAACCAACGTATTTATTAATATGTAAACGATTTATTAGTTAAAAACTAAATTTTTACTTTAAAGCTGTTTTTATAGCATTGCAAATGTTAAGAATTGTGTCAAACAAGATTTATTTTAGAACATAAGTTGGTGCACCAAGAGACCAAGTTGGTTTCTCAACAAAAAAATTAAAATTTAAAAATTATAGATGACGCGCTTGTACACTCGTTTTACCTTGCTATATAGAAATAATACCTTAATAGTTACACCACGGTGTAGTTTGATGGGGCTACACTGTATTCAAACAAGGAACCTTTCAAGTTAAACAAATTGTTAATTCTTAAAGGAATCTTTTGGTCAGTAAAATGCCCTAGAATCAAGGGGCGGCAAGGCATGACGCAGAGAAAATTTCCTCTTGAGAAAAATACGTATGAATAAATAAAAGTATGCCCACTACAGTCAAAGCAAGGCAAGCCACAGCCAGCAAAGTTGCCAAAGAATTCTCTGGACTTCTGGAGACATGGTGCTTTGCGTTACCTTGCCACACCTTGCCACGGTGAGTGGAAGGCGTGGTAATATTTAATTCAGAATACTCGATACTTCTTCATAATAATATGGGTAACGCGCTTCAGGTGTAATGGTTTCACGGAATTTGGTGTTTTTGGCATTCGATAATTGGTTTAATCAGATTCAAGAGGTCTCAAAACTTTTCTCGAGACATAAAAAATATTTAATCAACTTATTTCTGTACATCAAGAGATTTGGGAAAATATTATGATGCTCATGGACCAACATTCTTACCTCTCGTGTTTCCTCACTCTCCTCATCCTGGTCTCACCGGGTTAACAGAAACACTCGATCCCCAGATTCACTGTGTCAAACATATTGCACTCACCACATCAGAATTGGGTCTGCCTCGGTAACAAATAAAAAGTTACGCACGTCATTCGATGCCTTGTGTTGCCACGTCAAGTGGTCGAACACCCGCTGCGTTGCTGCTTGCCGTGCCTTGCCGTCCCTTGCCTCTAGTGGTCATACAGCTTGAGAGTGCATCTTAGGGACAGTGAGTTGGCATTGAGGGAATAATTAGACGGCAAAGTATAGTAATACCCTTACTGCTAGGTGCATAAACAAAGGCATCTATTTCTTGTTGTCTAGTTTGATAGTGATGGAGTAGTCAGGTTAAGAATCTAATCCAAGTACAGTGATTTTTTTAAATCTCTCTTAAAAGGTTTCCGATTATTCTTATGAGGGCGAGCACATCTCTAACCAATAAGCTTCCAACCCCAAACCGGTGTTACCCCCTTCCTATATGAGACAGTAACGTGTAATTTACCCGCCCCGGTGGCGTAGTTAGCAAACGCGCTAGTTTAGTGTTGAGCTAGACTGCAGAGGATGGGGAGATTAAGGTTAGAATCTCACTCGAGTGAACTGGGAGTGTTTTTTCCTAAATGGTTCACTTCCTCTAATTACAACCTTTCCAATTCTTAAACCACTAGCGTGATTAGTACTTAAACGTATAACCCGAACAGGTAGTAAGACGCGGTGATAAATAAATAATAACAAATAAGTTTGCTCAAGGCTTTATAATGTATCTGTAGATGAAATGACCCACCTCGGTGGCGTAGTTGGCTAACGCGCTAGTCGTGTTGAGCTCGACCGCCGAGGACGGGGAGATCGAGGTTCGAATCTATTCCTAAATGGTTTTCCACTCTTCCTCCACGCAAATGCGGGTTCACTTCCTCTAAATTCAACCCTCCCATTTCCTAATCCATTAGTATAATTAGTACTTAAGCATATAACCCGAACGGGTAGTAAGACGCGGTGCTAAATATTATTATTATTATTATTGTAGATTAAATGAGGATATTCCTCCTATTGTCGTGAATCCATGACGTCGCCTCGTGGTTGGTAGGTTGGGGAAGGGGGGAAGGGCCGTGGCAGTGAAGGTTCTGTTGGAGACACACGCTGCTTTTACCATGTCCACGCCGGTGGAAGGATGCTCCTCCATGCGGGACATTGTTTGCCCCAGGGTCGCTTAGGGATGCGGTGTATGTATGGGTGCCACTGAAGTTCTCTAGACCCACACAGTCTACCATTTTAGCTAACAAATTGCTACCAAATCCCTTTTTATTTAGCCTTTGTACTTAATAAATGTAACATGAAAACTTGGATCAAAACAAATTGCAAAAAAAAAAAAAAAGTTTATGTCACTTGGGTGGTTTCCTAAAATAATTGAGTTTCTGACGTACAATGCTACACAGCACAGTATTTAGATCAAAGACGAGCAATCTCCATCTGAAACGTATATTGTAATTTGGTTGGCACCGCGTTGTTGTTTGTGCGGCCTATGGATTCACTCATATAATGTTCTAGATTGAAGATAAGTTGGAGGTTTAGGTTCTAACCTCACTCGAGTGTATTGTGGGTAGTTTCACACATGTGATACTTTACCCAAGATTTCTATCCTCTCTCCAAGATTATGCAGGGAAGTCCTCTCAAACATACCCTCCTATAACCTAATCCTTCATAATCTTGGTGTTAAACCTAACAATATATATATATATATATATATATAGAGAGAGAGAGAGAGAGAGAGAGAAAGAAAGAGTTGGGTCACTTATATCATTTCTTCAAATACACCACGAAACAACTTCGTGAACAATACAAAAAGAAAGACAACCAACCACATTATATTATTTAATTCATATTTTTTTAATCGTTTATTGTAGAATGAAATTAGAAAAAGAAAAATTGAAGCAAAAATTTTAAATAACATAACAAAAGAGGCTCTTCCGATGAATCCAAAGTTATTTTCAAACAGAACCCAAGCAAATTTATTTATATATATATATATATATACTGATAAACCTGGTCTTTGTCATCCAAAATGAAATGAGTCTATTTCCTGTGCTTTGAGATATGTGGACTGTAAATTCTAACAAGAGAGAAAAAAAGCATGTCTAAGTTCAAAGTGTTAAGTCGTCCATACATTACATAATTTTGATGCTGGAAAAGCTATTATAAAAGTTAACTATATTTTTTTTAATCACAATAAGAATAGAGGTATATCCTAAATGGCTATAACATAGGTATAGATTAAGTTTTGTGAGTTACATATTTGTTTAAATTTAATAAATTTAACACAATAGCTTGTCGTTTACTAAACTCCTCGTCTTATTAAGTATCCGAGCTGTACACATATTCTTAATAATGGTGTATGGATAATAATGGTGTACCTTGGAAGAAGTGTTTCCGCATTTACTTAGAGCAGTGGTTTGAAACTAAAAATTAATCGAAGAGGCAGAATAACAGACTCGTTGCTTATTGCGTGCCACAGCTTTAGAAACATGTTTCATATATTATACGTTTGTTGTTTTCAGTGAGTCTTACTACCCGTTCGGATTAAGTACATTTTACCGCGATAGTGGGGAGAGATGAGGCAGCTATGATTCAGAGAAATGTATTCACGTTTGGTGAATCATCTAGGAAAATCCACCTTATGTAAAGCTGGTTATAATTTGATCCCCGGCTGCCCTAACACTGTCAAACTAGACTAGAAAAGCCAGACGTTTAATCTGCTTGCCCACTCATGCATGGCTATATGAGCTATTTTATGCTATGTATTTAAAATAGCTAATATATATTTCAAATAATTTAAAAATATATATTCTCCCAGATGTTTATGTGAGTTATCAAAATATACTAAACACTATATATTGGTTTAAGTACAGATATGTGACTAAAAATTCCCACAACCAAGTATTTAAATTAAAAAATATTATGTATAGCACTGTTTTCAATAGTTACAAGTCTTTTTTGTCAATCCAAATGATGAGCAGACTAAAATATAACTACTATTATCGCAAAAGTGACGGTATTATAAAAGTAAATTGCAAATTAGCGGGGTGGTCAGACGTGTCTCACGGGCTGGATGTGGCCAGCGGGCCGTGAGTTTTCAAACCCTTGTCTAAGGCGTACCTCTCGGGTTAGACTAGATTAACAATGACAGGGAGATCGGGGTTCGATCCCAGTCGGGTGCACTGAGGGAGGTTTTCCCTAAATGGTTATCCACTTTCCTTCCACGTGAATGCGGGTACACTTTCTTACAATTGAACCTTCCTAATCCCTAAACCATTAGTGTAATTAGTAAATAGGCGTAAAACCCGAATGGTTAGTAAGACGCGATGCTTAAAAATGTCACTAGTCAATATTTGCGCTAAAAAGTATTAACCTAAAATAAAGTGTTTTTTTACATCAAAACTACTTACTATAATTATTGTTATGTTTAAATTGTATATTTATAATTTTGTAGAAAACAATAGACAAAACCAGTATTATGTTATGTTTTTGAAATTATGTCCTGACAAAATTGTATTAATGTAATATACTAAAGAAGAAGTTGCTTGCTTGGGGATTGACAGAAACTCCCAATAGTAAATAATATTGGGGAATTAAACCTTAGACATCTACCTCTAAAATATCTTGGTTTGGATAGCAGCTGTGTCAAAATCTAATCTCCTCTGTGTCGAAAGAAGGTGGGGGTACTAGTTATTTGGAGCTCAATAAAAGTGCGGTCTCAGGTGCTAGTAGCCCCCTTTATATTAAACATTTGTGATTTTCTGTACGCCAAACTTTTGCTGACCTTCTGTAGAGAGTCTGGGGAACCATTGAATGGGTGAAAAAACGTACAACCTCGATTATCCGTACCTCATTATACGGGATTTTTTTTAGAAAAAAATATTACTGTACTATAGACAGTCAAGCTGATGTAATAATTATTGTCTGTTGAGTGTTTAATTTCCTAGAAACACAACGGAAACAACCAAACAAAGCACATCCCAGCCCTCATAATCCCCACCACGCCATCGCTTGTTGCCAGCCACAGTTCTAGGGAACCTAGTACGATAATCATCACAATTATCCAAGTTACATACTGTATTATAAAACAAAATCATTATATTTTCTCTGATGCAGGTACACTACATGATTTTTTTTTATTATTTTGTAATTTATCTATTATGTTCATTAATCCGGTACTTTCATTAATCAGGACTATCTCCCGCAACCTTCTTTCCCATCGAGTTTATATTATCGAAACGTTACTGTACACTAACATCGACGTAGTCGATTGGGATCAAACCCTGGCCTCTCGGCTCAGAGTAAAGAACATAAACAAGGGGGAAAGCACTCCTTGTCATATATATGCTCGCTTGTTTCTTTACAGTTTGGAGAACGTCGGATATTAGGTGTCGTTTGTGTGTGTGTGTGTGTGTGTGTGTGTGTCCTGAGTATTACTACCCGAAAGTGCTATCCCCATATTCACATGGATGTTAAACGAATTAGTAAGGTAGAATTTCTAAGATTATACCCACAATTGTAAGGGAGGAGAATAAGGAACTACCCATGAGCCCAACAATGTTAACCTGTTTGCAAGTCTACAGGAAATATCTCAAATTAAAGCGGCATTTATTATGCCATACAAAACGTAATCCCCCTCCACACATGTTCAAAGCTTTCCCCATCCAATGTGCCCCAGGAACAAGAGAAACATTGGATACGTGAGATGAGTACTCTTTCTACAACATTTGAAATTAATTAACATCATAAATATTAATTCACACCAGCGTACAGTATCTAATTATATAAATTACATCATTAATAATGAATGGTAAGTCTTCTTAACAAAACATAAACTCCTTAATCTCAACAGACAATTCGAAGCTTGTGTTGCTAATTGCATGAATACGACGTTTGAACATTTTCAGTTGGTCCACTTTCTCTATTACCTTCCTTCCTTCCTCTGTTGCCATTCATAACTGTTGGGTGTTAGCAGCGTAATTGAATCTGAATAATATATATTTCGATTAAGAGGATTGAAATTAGTTTATCAAGTTAAACAAACTCCATAAAATTATTTTGTTTGCATTTAATTTCATTGTAATCATTTCATAGAGCTACATTCATGTTAGTTAGATTGTAAAACAAATCACTATATAGTGTTTCGCTAAGACCAAATGGATTCATTTTTGAGGTAGAAAGTCATTGAAATATTATTGATGGCTTTCAGATAATTTGATTAATATTATAATTGGTAAAGTCCTAAATATCTATTACTTTTAAATTTATAGGATGGACAACCACGTTAAAACATGATGAAACCTCACACATAAAATTATAATGATCGTGATGAATCTTCAATTTGCACAATTTGGATCAAGGTAGTTAAAAAAAAGGTTTTTTTAATGTTGTAAAAAAACTCAAATTAATAAGTTATATAATCACCTTTATTCAATAAACATGGTTAAAAAAAAATAGCTTTTAGAAATCTGTGTTGCTTAGTGCGAACACTTAAAACAGTTTCCTATTTATTGCTAGAATCTCCACCATCATACTAATAAGGAACATATTTTCCCCTTCGAATCATTAATAACAAGGATTAGTTGGAGCACATCGTATGTCGAATGAATCCCCAGATACCTCGATCTCACCAACCTCTCTGATCTGATGATAGTTCTGATTTCGGAAGGCTTCCTTCTCGTATACCAACAGCCAGGGCATGTCGTAGCTGGAAAGACGAGCCAGGGTGGCCACGTTAATATTCTCCGGCAGAACAATCTTGGAGATCTTCAAACCACCCCAGTGGAACATTTCCTCGGTGAAAGGGAAATCCTTGGGCTGGAAGAGTAGCGCCGCCAACTTGTCGGAGTCTTTCTTCAAAATCTCGTGGGCGTTCTTCAGGTAAGCGTTATCCTGCAGGGATATCAAACCGTCTTTGACGAAGTAAGCTGAGAGTTCATCGGTCTTACCTTCTTCGCTTCTGGTCAGGAGCATGATGGGTTTGTCGTAGACATTCCTGAGGCTGGATCCCTTATAGGGGTTGTGTGAGTTGATGTATTTGTAGTAGTCGGAGTACTGGGTTGGATTGACGTAACTTCTCCTGGGAACTATCAGGTCGCCGGTTTCAACCAGTTCCTCGCCGATGATACTCGTTTTGGGTATAATCCAACCGCCAGTTCGGTGTTTCTCCGGGTAGTAGTAGTTGGGCGAGGAGGGTCTTAAGAAGTCGAAAAAGTTGATACAGTGGACGGATGGGTAGTTGGTGTCGCACGGATATCTCACCACGGGCTCTGGGGAAGGAAAGAAAATAACAACTTAGTAAAATATGAATAGTCAGCCAATCTCTGTCTATTGCGGAGACAGTCTTACAAGATTTCTTCTTAGGGATAAATATTTTCTATCAATTCTTAATGCATATTCAGATATTTTACACGCATTTAACTGATGTGGGGTTGTAGAGAACGCGAGCTAAGGGAAAAGTTTTTGCAGTTTTTAGGGCAAAAGGTTTTTGGTCAAAATAAATAAAATATCGCTTAATATAAACATAGAGTTTAGTTTTATACACATAGTGATATCAACATTTGATGTAATGAGATTAGCGGCATTAGTTGACTAACTTTTTAAATGAAGAGAAAAAGTTGTCTTCAGATTCCAAGACAACCTTGACAGATATTCAGGAACTATTTAGGTCATTATGTTTAAAAAATTAAACTATGTGTTTGTACTTAAACAAAATTTTACTTATTTCGACCAATATATGAAAACTGCAAAATCAACTTACCTTTTCTCCCGTCCCCTACATCCCCCACCTTTAAGTAATTGTTTAAGGATGATGAAAAACCTTTTTGAATGAGATCCATCCGCCTTTCTATGGAAAGAAAGTTTAAGAAACTATTTAGGAAAGAACACCCACAGGAGCACCCAGCCGGTATTTGAGCGTTGACCCCCCCCCCTCCCCCCAATCACAGTCGAGCCAGACAAGATGAGTTTCACATTAATTCCAAGTGTCCCTGATATGGATTTATTCCTAAACAGATCAATAAATGTTCTACAAAATGTAGTGCTATGGTGACGTACACACGTACAGTAAATTAAAATTTAATCAACACAACTTCTAATCTCAGCAAATTTATATATTAATTGTTTTTTTGTAAATATCAAAAATTGTGTAAGGGTGTCAATAATTTACAGCTTATAGCAAAAACAAATAACTATCTATAATTCAGAATTTTAGGATAAATATGTCCAAAATCACTTAAACAAATTTTGGTATCTTTGGTCCTAATTGTTGTCCAGATAATTCAATTAGAAGACTTATAATAAATAACATGTGTACTCACTAAAACTCTTGTTATTAGAAGTGTTTAAGATGACGAAAGCTTGAACGAGTATTAATATATTAGAATAAATATTTTAATCAGAAAAAAATACTGGATATGTTCTAATTTAATTGGGTGAGTAATTAATAGCTATAGTTCATTTTTTCTTTACAATCTTCAAGAAAATTTTGGAGAAATTCATTAAAATCTATAGTCTTAATCAATTTCCGTTATGCCATATTGCTTAGTATAGGTCATGACAGGATAAAATTGAGAGTAGATCATAATAGTAATTGTTTAATAAATATATTAATAATATTGGTTGAAAAAAACTTTCGTAATGCTTCCCAAAACGCATGTAGATCCTTCATATAACATTTTTTTCAAATAAATAGTACAATTATTTATATAAAAGTTTGGAATTATACAAAGAGAAAAGAGAAGTAGAACTAACAATAAAAGAAAATTAGTACCGCGTTCTTCTACCTGTTCGGGTTATCCGCTTATGTACTAATTACGATGATGGTTTTAGGGACTATAAAGGTTACATTAAAATGAAGTATAACCAAATTTACGTGGAGAGAGAGAGAGAGAGTGGAAAACCAACTTGGTAAACCCCTTCAGTACACTCGACAGAGATTTGAACCTCGATCTTCCCACCATCGGAAGTCTAGTCTACTGCGAGATTAGCACGTAAGACCACGCGGCCACCGATGTGGGTTGAGGTAATTTGTTTAGTACTTATGAAATTAGATATTTAAAATTATAATAAATTATCATTTATATATAAATCAACAAAGTTAGTAAACATTTCTAAAGTTTGGGAGGCTAGTTTCTTTCCCAGAAAAAATTCCTTTCTTTCTAATACAATTTTTTTTACATCAAGCCTCAATATTCATGCTGGCTATAAGCATATAATACTAACTAAACTAAAGTGTTAGGGAAGTGAAGGTTTAATTTAGGAGAAATGTACCCTCATTTTTATAGAGGGAAAGTGTAAAACCATTTAGGTAGAAAACCTCATTACACCCGAACAAGATTCGAACCCTGATCTCCTAATCATTGGTGATTCAAGATGATGTGATTTTTGATGGCTCAGGTCAGATGTGGAAAACTCGTTCGATCAAAACGGCCACATCGAAAACTTAAATTGCTGTGGGGGTCCACATTTTAGAAAATTCACTATTGTTACAATATAAATCAAAAACTAAATTTTATAATATATATATATATCATCACAATAAATGGACTTAAGATTGTCTGAAATTTTAAGAACTATACTCTCAATTTGTTCCAGAAATTATAAACTCTTTTTTGTGTAGCAAGAATGTGAGTATAGAACTCAAAATCATGTGTTGAAGAAACTTTCCAAATTGATTAATTGAAGAAAAATGCCTGTTCGTAAGCCGTAATCACCCGGCTGTGACTCATTTTCATAAGAGAAAACCACTTTCCACACTTACGCCAAACATCGCATACATTTGGTGCACAAGTCAACCTCGGTGGTATTGGGGTAAGGTGCTTGCCTAAGGACCTGGTGTTCGTGGGTTCAAAACCAACCGGTGTTGACAGATTATTCTTGAGCGATAAAAATCGGTAGCATAACTTCCTTCAGAGGGGAAGTGAAGTCTTCGCCCCTAGGTTAATTTTGGCATGTATAATAACCCTGGAAAGTATGTAAAATACTATTCCCGGGAAAATTAATACACCCTTTCATTTTCGCTTATAAACATTCTCGTGTTCTTATATAATCAGTCCGTTCAGAAGGTGGCGTTAAACACCTCAAAAAAATAAATAAATTATTCTCACGCACTGGATTTCCTTAAATAATGACCAATTTCCATTTGTAATAATCTAAATTGCTGTATTTCTATAATATTTATAATAAAAAATATCGGATCATCAAAAGGTCCGCGGGGCGCTCACAATCATAGATCGGGCCGCAAGCTTGGACATATTTCCTAGTATCCGTGCTGGTGATCACGTGGCCTAAGGCTTAAGGCATGATACTCTAGACTGGGTGAAAAGGGAGGTTTGGTTTCGAATCTCGGTTGAGTTCATTATAGTTGATTTTCAGCGTGTGATCTATCTTAGGGGTTTACTAAGTTTCCCTCCTGGATAAGGGTACGTGATTTAAATATGTAACCAAAAAGTAAAACTTAAAGAGGAACTTTATCATCTAAATCAATTTGATTAATATAATTTGCAAGTTATATATAAAATTTGTTTCTTCGATTATTTTTTGTTAGCACCACATTTTACTTTCCACATCACATATTTTATCGATCCCAATTTTCTTATCAGCATGTCTTACTACCCATTCGAATCATACGCACAGATTAGTGTTAATAAAGGATTTGAAAACCAAAAATCCATTTAATTTAAGAAAATTGGTTTTTAATTAGATAATTTTTAAAGAGCTCCCCAAATTTTATTTAGATGTATGGTAAAGAAACAGTGTAGTATAAAGCTCAAATCTAGTGCAGTCAGTCGGAATCGATCCCCGGGTTATTGGGTGGTGGTAGGAATCTCTAACCATTTTATCGATATTGATGTCTATACAAAAATTATATTAAATTACTTTATTTTAATTGGTAAAATGTAAATATAATAAATTTTCTAAACAATCACCATGTGGTTACTGAATGTATTTTGTGTTTAGAGTTATTTAGAGTTATTAAAAGGTTTTGAATAGTAATTAATCTAAACTTTTAAAATTTAAAAACAAAATCGTTGATAATTTTTTCTTCTATGTAACTAATATACAAAATGCCCTAATACAGTTTTAAAGGCTACCTTTTACCACCAGCGGTTACGAGGGCTAAGGTGTCATTTCAATGTATTAACGCTTATATATATAGGGGAGGTGGGAGATAATTTAGGGGAAAAAATTATTTGACTCAGCTGGGACTCGGACCCAGAACTCGCCATCCCAATTAAACCAGACTATAGAAGAATGATTATTTTTAATGTACTAGGTACTGATCCGGAAGGTCGATATTTGATATAAGAAATCATTGACCTGAGGTGGTTTAAATTACCCCTTCTTACAAATTACCCTCCCTTTTATATCGCGGTTTCTCATTCTCTTCCAGGATTTTTTTTAGGCTTTTACTTATAATTCACACTCACCTCGTTCACCTGTCAGACAGTTTTAATTTGTTGGCACTACTTCGCGCCACAAAATAAACTACTTACCATAAACGGTGAAGCGATGATGCGCCTCTTCGGCGGCTGACGCCAGACCAATCAGAAATAAAATGGCCAACATTATTGAAAGCCAACTAGACACTAACCAAACAGTCGGACAAATGTACCGTGTCAACATGTTGCTAACTCATCTTATATACTTCCTCTTACTAATGACTTTTTTATGTAGGTTTCCTCCTAAAGACCCCCCTCCCCTTCACTATTTTTCCACAGTAAATATCGTGAAACAAAAACAGATAGATGCCAAGGAAGGCAACGTTTTAATGCACAAGTTAATAGATCTGTTTCTCAAGGATAGTATTTTTAAGTGATAGTGCTAGTGTCAAGTCATTAAATGTTAATAAAATATCGCTTCAGTAAATATGTTTGGTTCAATCGTCTACATGTAGTTATCTCAATAGTTCTTTAATTTGTATCATACCCGCTTCAGTGGACAAATGGTCTAAGGCGTTACTCTTGTATTAGACTGTCCTCCAGCTGTTATTGGAGATATCGGGTCTTGGATCTCAGTCTGGTCTACTGAGGGTGGTTTTTCCTAAATGACCATCCACTTTTCGAACACACAAATACGTGTTGATTAGCTCTAAAATGCTTCCTTCCTCATTCCTATCTAATCTGGGTAATTATCATATACGCGTATAAAATGAACAGTTGTGTTGTTGTTGAACAGATGTGTTGATTATTTTTTAAGTATCTTGAGTTGATCTTTAAATATAAACTTTTGAAATTAAAAGAAAGAATCATAGCCAAGATTTAAAATGTCCAGTTTAACTCTTGAATGTATTGAAAAATGTTAGATGGACACGGGAATTGAACCCGGGACTATTGACTTTGCTAAGCTTATTTATTTTTACTATAACCTTTCATCCCCAAAGTTTTGCCTTTATTAATATAAAATTAATTGTATCGCATTGCTTTCTCACCAATTGAATAAATGTTAAGAGATATACGTATATAAAATTAAAATAAATGTGTTCAATGTAGGAATATGTTATTAATTTTGGCAAATCATTGGTTTGTTTTAAAAACTGTAAAACTAGGTAGCTTCAAACTTGCAATACTTTCCAACCCTCTCCCTCCTCTCATCATTAGCTAATGCGTATAACCCGAACGGTTAGTAATAACTAACCCATAGCTCATACTTTGATGTATCTACCTGATATTAAACAACAACAAAAAAAAAACAGAAAATTGTACCACTCGAATTGTAGTAGCACCTTACTAACATTAAAACTTGTACAATGCATTATAATATTTTCTGGCATGGGCTATAGATAATTACTTTCATTGACTTGTGTCAGTCTCACTTATGGCTCTGACAAATATAAAGGTTGAAGCGGTACAAGTAATAACATTCAATATACAGTCCTTGTAATGAACGGAGTGAAGGTGTCACTTGTAGTCAGTTAATACTATTAATAACATTCAATATACAGTCAGTCCCTATGATGAACGGAGTGAAGATGTCACTTGTACAAGTCAGTTAATACTAGTAATAACATTCAATATACAGTCAGTCCCTGTGATGAACGGAGTGAAGGTGTCACTTGTACAGTCAGTTAATACTAGTAATAACATTCAATATACAGTCAGTCCTTGTGATGAACGGAGTGAAGGTGTCATGTTGTCAAGTAAAGAAAGTCACACTTTGATAAGTACTTTATTTCAAACGTAGTCGTGTATCTAATTTCCCTGTTAATCAGTCCAAGATGAGTTCTTAAAAGCCACGGAAAACACCTAATCAAAGTAGGTAATACAATTAGAAACAAACACCACATTCTGGTGATTATTTCTGTATAATATTTTAAAATACCGAATTATAAGAATACAATATATATTTTGTTTATATTTAAAAACAAATAGCTATTTATAGACTTGCATCTTACTACCCATTAGGGTTATACGCATGAGTACTAATTACTCTAATGGCTTTACGAATTACTTTTGAATACGTGAAAGTAGATCAAATGACTCTTCCAGCTGTCGGATAAGGTTCTTCCTATTAAAAGTAGACTTTAGATAGTAAACATGAGAACCCAACGCCTAGGTCCACCCGGCCACCTGTGCGAATAAAACGGTCATATCCTTCGTATAGAAGTTAAATCCCAAGTTTTGCTTTTCACACCAAAATTTAAAGTGTTGTTTAGAAAGAGTTTTCTCGCACAGACTGATCCAAAAAAGAAAGTGAAAGTTCAATGTTCTTTCAACTAGGGTTTGTGAACTAGACCTTGAGCTTGATTGAAACTATTATTGTAATGTCTGAAGGCAATGAACTTTAAGGGGGGGAGAATATACTAGAAAGCTGTTTAACAGCTATCATGTAATTCTCGAAGGATAGTCTTACTAGAACTACCACGATTGCCTTTATTTTTTTATCCATCATTACGTTTACCAGCAAGGCTAGTAACGATTTAATTTAATGGCTCGCCCGCTTCGGTGGCCACATGGTTTAACGCGCTATTCTCGCAGTAGACTAGACTGCCGATGATAAAAAGATCTAGGTACGAATCTCGGTCGGGTGTACTGAAGGTTTCTTTCCTAAATCGTTTTCCACTCTCCCTCCACGCAAATGTGGGTAAATTTCTTTTAAATATAGCCTTCCTAATCCCTAAAACCATCACCGTAATTTGTAAATAAGCATATAACGCAACGGATAGTTAGAAGCTGTGTTAAACTTTATTTGTTTTAATGGTTATGGTGTGGAGTGTGGACTATTATAAATGCACAGGCGTTACCGTGGAGAGAGGATTGAAAAACCATTGTGAAAGATCATATAGAACAAGCCAACTTTTCCAGTGCGTCTTGTTAAGATTTCAAGCTCAAACTTCTGGTTAGCAGCAATCTATTTTATGGTGAGTTCTAAGCCTTAAGGTGAGATGGAAGCGAACGCGAGAAAAGGCCAGTATTTTTGCAGTTTTAATGGCAAAACATCTTTTAGCCCAAATAAACCAAATATTGCTCCAGTACAAACATATAATTTAATTTTCTTCACGTGTTGATATCAACAGTTCCTGAATATCTGTAACGAGCATGGTGGCATTATCTAACAATCTTTTTAAATCAAAAGAAAAAGTTGCCATTGAATTCCAGAATACTCTTGACCAATATTCAAGACATTTTGAGGTACCATTTAGGAAGAAAATTATATTCTATGTTTGTACTGGAGCAATATTTTATTTATTCTGGCCAAAAGAAGGTTTTGCCATAAAAACTGCATAAGCACTTACTTTTTCTAGAGTCCTCTTATATCCCACCTTAAACCGTTTGACCATTTATGTGGGTGGCACAAGCAACACAAGCGTTACCAACGTTATTTTATAAAAATAAAAATAATAAATTGAGATTGGTTCTTTGACGTTAGGAAACTGAACGTTTTGTTTGTTCTAGAGTGAACGTAGTCTGTAAGTGGTGAGCTGATACTATTGGTTGGCTCAGGAGGTGCACTTTAAATACCCCAATTAAAACTCATAAAAATAATTTCCAAATTAAGTTATATAAAGTACCGACACTAGCTAAGGAATATAAGAAGATTAGGAGCTATAAAATTATATGTATTTGCTCTAGAATGTAACTTGATTCTTGACTAACATAAAATGAGTTGAATCTCGTTAAACGTAGTCGGTATTGTTAATAAAACACATAATATTATTATAACTACCAAATCAATATTGCAAAAACAAAAATTGAAGCCTTTGTCATTGATGATCAATACTTTCATTAAATAAATTGTTGTTTAATACTATTTTATAAATAATTTAATTAATATTGTTCTATTATTATAAAGGTTTATGTGTGATACATTAAAAAATAAGGTAATAAATTTCATTATTAAGTCCTTCTTTTATAAATTAATATCAATACTTTAGCTTGAAACACTTAATTTATTTATTTATCTTTTACAATTCCTTTAATTTAATATTACATTCAACGTCTCGGATACATCTTATTAAAGTTGCCATAAACTTATAAGTAAGTCAAATAATATTTGACCTTAACTTTTGTTCTTAAATCAGTAAAAGGTCTTTATAGATTATTTCCCTCTATAAAATGTTGAAGCATGCATAATATATTTCCACAAATTCCTCTTTTTATACATTATGGCTTCTTAGAGATGATATTAAATGTATTTCGGTTATCTATATAGAAATTGGTGACATTGATGAAGTAGCTTCTGATAGACTCAGCCGTACAAGAGGTGGCATCAGATAAGTAATGGTTATTTATTTGTTTTTTAAATTATTACAATATAAGAATTATAATATTTTCTAATTTTTCTTTCCTCTCCACGAAGTACCATCCTTTTGAGGCTATCTTCATATCCATACTAATGATAAGTAGTTGGAAACAAACTAATAGGAAACGCCAGTACATCAGGCCGGAACTAGAACACTAACCTTCTTGTCATTGGCAAACCAGAAAATCAGATGAGTTGAGACCTACCCCATTATTATGCGTGATCACCGTGTATGTTAGTTATCATTAATATGTTTAGCCATTTTTCTAAAAGAAAAATGCTTTCTTATCTACATAAAAAGATTCTCTTTGAAGCTATTTTAAATTTCGTGATTCACTGAGAAATCCGTAACTATTTAAAAAATCTATTTAAAATACTTGTTTTAAAGGTTCTCCACTAATTGCCAAGTACAATGTTATTTTAACGTTCCTTAACATATTAATACATAAGTATTATTAGTTGAGCAACATGATTTCCTATGACCAAAAAGCCATCACTATACATTTCTTGATGATTTAAAATTTGTACAAACACACTAGAGCCAATGGTTAAATGAGATTTTATTTACACGCTTATTTGGCCAAGGTAGTCAAGATATGTCAAGATACATTTTAAACTACTCACACGTAGACATCAATGTACAAAATAGACATAGAGGGAAGAAAATTAGAAGTTTATTTTGCGGGGGCTCTTGTTTATCTACTGAAAAAACTTCCCCTCTTACTCTGACGAGCTTACACAGTCACTATACTAATTGAGACTTGAACAATTTTGACTTGCTTTTGAAAATTTAATTTTTCTTGCTCCCTATTTTATATAGACCTATACTACCAAATACTTTTTAATCTACATCCTGTCAATATACATTTTCGTGAATAAGCCAAATAGCCAAGGTTGTAGATGATTTATAAAAAAAATACTTTTACTAAAAACTACTTCAAGATACAAATAATAAATTTGTGACATTTCAGCACTATTTTTATAATTATTTAATAATTTGTGGTTTTCATTTCAACGTTATATCTTTAAAACTCATTGAATTAAATGTAAATACATTACCATGGAAAATCCTGTCTTAACCTGCCCTGACGTCACAGGAAGACAACGTCATTAATATAAGTTATTTTAAGAGGAAATTCAGTATAACCTTTGAAATAAATGGATTTATATGTGTCTTCAAACTTTAAGTCAGACCTATATATTTTAGTATTATTTTATTTAGCACCGTCAGAATCACCCGAACCAGTGTTCACGTAGTTCAGGGAGTCACGTTTCCATATACTGGGGTGTTACAGGTGACTATGGTATCGTAGTGATTTTCAAAAGCTTATTTGTCACACTATAGCTAGAAACTTTAAAACTATACACGTACTGTAAATGCTAGTAGGCAACTTTGATAGTTATTTAGTTAGTTTACAACCAGGAGGAAGATATGTCGAAGAAAAGATAGTTATTTGAATCGCACTAACAAGTAATAATAGTCAACTTGAGGCCGCACCCTTTGGGGTAGTTTGCTGAAATTACAGAGGATTAAATCTTTTTTTAATTTTTTTCTATCCGACCAAAAACCTTCTGTATGGACAGTTTTCGTATCATCTGAGCAAAGGTAAAATAAAATAATGTGATATAGCTGGTCCCGACAAGTTCAAAAGAAGACATCTTGTGTCTAGGCACTTTGCCGGAAGTCTTTTTGATTTTCACCCGCACGCAAACATTTTTACTTCTTTATTTGCTCTTTATACACGTTTAAATTATATTTTAATTAGTATTTGGTCTTATCTGTTTGAAATAAAAGTAATAAAATATTGATAAAATATTCTTTCTTATCATAATAAAATGTGTATCACCCAATTATGTGGCCGCAAGGGCCCAGGCATCTCTTTCACAACAGATCAGACTTCCGATGAAGGGCAGATATGAGCTCTAATCCCATCTGGATTTACTGAGGGTATTTTTTTCCTAAGTGGTTTTCCACTTTACCTCAACGCAAATGCGGGTACAGTTTATCTAAATTCACCCTTCCTCATCGTTAACAGATTAGCGTAATTAATAGGCCTACATATTATACATACCACTCGAACGGATGCAAAAAAAACACGTGTTCATTTATTATTCGATCAGGCCAATTGAAAAATATTATTAAATTTGCCAACGTAAATAATATCGTGTTACAAGTTTTACCTTGTCTTCCACATATTTAGGGCGGCTATAGTTCAGGTTCCGTCGAGTCATCCTCTGGGTTATTGAGGTAAAGTGCTCGCCTCAGGATCCAAAGTTCGTGATTTCAAACTATTTCTCTTTTTCTTTAGCGATAAAAACCCGTAGCACAACTTCCTGATGAGTGGAAGTAAAGCCGTCGGTCCCATGTCGATTGTGGCATGTAAAAGAACCCTAAAAGGCTTGTGAAAATACCTTTCCCGACAAAATTGGTCGGTTCTTTCGCTCTCGCTCATATTCTCGTTTGCTGTTATAATCAGTCGGATCAGAAAGTGTGCGTTAAATATCTCAACTAAATAAATATAAATAAAATAAAAGTTATGTTAAAGTTAAGGTTCCCTAACGTGTTTATGTTCATTTTCAGGGGGGTGGAAATGTCTTCTTCATCCCTTATAGTCCTGGCGAGTTATATCCTTGCTGTGGTGGCAGAACGAGAGGACTATCTAGACCACAGGATCAACAACCTCACCATTTATGGTGAGTGCTACGAGACTTGTGAGCCACGGATGTGACCAAGAGCCTCAAGGCATTCAAATTCAGACCTAGACTAACATTTTAAAGATTCTGGTTTGAATCCGGGTGGAGTGCATTCTTACAGTTGTGTGAAATTTGGCGTGGTATGAATAATTAATTTATAGCCGTGGTATTTCGACCTGGGGTACGCGAGAACATATTTGAGGGGAGGGGGTATGCAAAGTTGAAGTATAATACATGCATTTATTTCTAATTAGTTTGAATGCAATTTATTCTAGATATGGATCATAGAATATGTATACTTTTTATTACTCACCAAAAACTTTGGGGTAAAAAGTTGAAGAGAAATGATATCCAGGAGAAAGCGAACTAAAAAGGTTGAATACCTCTGAATCAGAGTGCGATGCCGTTGTTAACTGGAAGAATTAGAAAAGTAAAGAAATAGCACTTCCAACAAAATAGTTATTAACGGCTCATTCTAAGAGTAAGGTAATATGGAAGCTTTCCACCCCACTTAGCATGGAGATAGAATGAAATAAAGTGCAAGGTAGTATATAAATTTTTCAGCCTAATTAACATAGAGAAAGAATTGAATAAAGATTAAGGTAGTAATGGAAACATTTCATTTATCAAACAAAGTAATATTACATATTAATTTAACACTGCCCACTGTGGTGTCCACGTCACTCTCACAATAAACTGAACTATCAAACACGGGGATATTGAGGTTATAATCCCGGTTGGGTGTATCTAGGTTTATTTTATTTTTTTTTTTTGCTTTAAACGAGTTTAAAATCTGTTTCCATACGAACACAGGTACATTTCCTCAATCTTCCCAGTCCTAAACACATTAGCATAGTTAGTAGACCCTACATATGCGCATAACTTTAATGGTATAGAGACGTGGTGCTAAAAATAACATACTCACATACTCACATTATTATAATTACCACCCACTTCAGTGGCAGAATAGTCTAAGCCCTAAGGCATCTCTCTCATGTTGGACGTTCCTACTGCTATGGGGATATTGGGGATCAATTCCTGGTTAGGTCTACTGAGGTTTTTTTTCATAAATGGTTTCCCACCCTCCTTCTTCGCAAGTGCGGGTTGATTACATCTAAAATTCTTCCTTCATAATCCCTACTCCACTAGGCTAACTATCATATATGTGTATAAAATGAACAGGTAAGTAAGATGCGGTGATAAAAAAATTTAAAACATTTGTTTCAGATATTCCAAATCCTTTGCGTGGCAGTGCCTTAGAAAGCTTGATATTGCCTTACGCCTTTCCACCACCGGGTCCTCTAAGGGCTGAAGGTCCAAGTCCACCCTTACCACCCCAAGGAATACCACCCTTCCCATCAAGTCCACGCCTGCCAACCTCCAACTCTAACGATAACCAGTTCCCCCCTAGTTACGAGGAAGCCCCAGATGGCTCGACGCGCGTGCAGGAGATCTACAAGAAACCACTCCTCGTGTTCGGAAAATCGAAAGGTGACGACAGCATGATAGCAATCCTGGTCAAGGACGGGCTACTCTCCTTGAAAAGCAACAGCAAGACCACCCACCTCCACCGGTACCTCCTAAACGGTTTCCCCAAAGTCGGTATCCTAGGTACGTCGTGGAAGTTCCCCAGTGAGTCGGTGATAAGTGTCCTTGATGAGCTCTCGTTCAAGCAGCTCATCGTCCCCGATGACCTGACTGTGACGGATTTCCTCGGGATATTCATCAGACCAATCCCCATCCTTTTCGTCTTTAACGAGGATGGTTCTAACCGGGAGCAGCTGAAGATGTGGAGAGAGCTCGTGACGATACAACTATCCGACGAGAAATACGAAATCCTTGACGAGACGGACGAGCAGTCGTACCCCATCCCTGGGATCCCTATAAAATTGGATCAGTTGAATAGTCTTGTTAACGTGATCGTCCCGTTGGTCCGAGCTAAACTGCCGATGGTACCGCCCCCTCCGTTTCCAAGAAGGATGTTTGGACCTCTTTCTCCGCCGTCTTTCTAGATGAGATCACACAGGGTATACACTATGGCGTCGGTGGATCATATCTTCATCGTGATTGTAGCGAAGATCATGTTAATGATCACTCAGGTCATTATAATGACATAGGCCTACTTATTATTATTCTGACATAATTGTAAATCCATTTAGGAGCTTAAGAATAAAAATTTGTATAGGATTGTAATTATGTTAGTTATCTGATGCCTTGGTAAAAATAGCTTAGACTGGACATTAAAACATCAGTATTAAATTGTATATACTGTATTATTTAAGTAATAAAAAATTAAAATTTGTTTGAATACAAAATGTATAATCTTATAGCACCAGCTGACACTTTGACAGGCAGGATGATTTAATCAATTATTAATGTTTAAAAATAAAGAAAAAAATTTTTTTTAACCAAATCAAAATTACTTTACTTACTTAATAAAATTTATTAAGACTACTTAAAAAATTTGAAGAGCTCCTCTGATTATTTTATATAAAAAATAAAGGTATATATCTTTAAAGTTTATAGAAAAATACTGTTTTAGTAGAAAATTTTTATTTCTAATCGTAAAAATATTGTTTTACATCTTTTTATTTTTTATTTCCCTTTATTAAAGTGCTAATCAACAGTCGAGACCTCTAACAGGCTAGAACTAATAATTTACAGGTTCTAAGGCCTACAAAAAAATAGATTCCATTTGTGTACAATGAATAACAAACTATATATATTTAGTAGCTTATAAATGATGTAGAGGGGATAAAAGGAGATAATTTAATAGTATTAGTAGTGAATCGACAGCAATAAACAAAAAAAGTAATCAATTATAAGGTTCTACCTTGAATAAGTATCTTTTTTTTTATGATAAAATCAAATTCATTAAATCTAACTGTCATTAAATTAACTGTCAAGTGGGCTAAGTTTGTAAGTTTTAATTATAGGTTAGATAGATAGGATTTCGAGAGGCACGAAAGGGCAAAATGATGCCCACATGTTGAAGGGCAGATTGACGAGAAATCGAGCTATTAAATATTTTCTAAAAATAGGTAATCATTACTGAGTGTTCGCGAGAAGAGAGCTTGGAGCCATAAAAGGTTCCGAACTATATTCTAATTATTATAAAATCCTTTAAACAAGAATTTTCCATAGCAAGAAGCGACAAATTTTCGTTGAACACTTTCCAATCTGACAAAGTCAGGTTAAGGTGATGGAATTCCCTGCCACACTATCATATTCTATTCAAGGGTATCTTTTAATAGGTATACTATAGGTGAATTTGACAAAAAGCGCCTGGCAGAGATTCGAACCTTGACCTTCCACCAGCATAAATTCAGTCTATTGCAAGATTGACCTCTCAGAACGTCAGAACTGTCAGTGAAGATCCTAATATTATCACTATAATATCCCGATTTTTGTAAGAAGGCCGTTCTGGAAGGCCTCATTTCTTAACGGAATCATACTGTGTAGAAGTATTTTTGGTAATATAAAAGGCCTTTTAGAACGAACCTCCTACTATCGTTCTCTAAGGCCGGGATTTGAGCCCCAATATTCCCGCCATATGCAGTCCAATATATTTTGATAATGATGTCTTAGGGCTCAGATCATTCGTGAACATATCCGGTTTATTGAAGTCTCATAAAATTCAAATCAGCTACAATCCCATTAATTTTTTTTTACTTTAAATAGTTCACAGGAAATCTAATTTATTAAATATATTCCTGAACACTTTCTTCGTAGTGATTTTATCACCAGCCCAGAATATAGTTTGGGTAAGATACTACCAGCTTCTATGGTTCTTCATTTATAAACCAAAACATGTTTCGTTTTCTATACAATATGTTCCTGGCTCCTCGGTAGTTAATTAAATATAGTTTAAAAAAAATTTTAAGCTTGCACAATGAAATGAATATAGGTGACAAAAATAATTTCTAGTTATTAATAACAAAATATTTGTTCAGACATTTTCCCCATTGATTAATCAGCCGGGTGACACCTTTGAAAAAAAAAAGTCTCACGTGTAACATATTTACAAATACTATAAATTATTATGTGTGATAAAGTTAAATTTACAAATGAAACCCTAAATAATAATAGTCACCAGAGCAGGTATCATATTGAGACCTACTCAACTTAGGTACTTAGTGAATTTGGCCCTCGCCCAGGTTAAAGTCATTAATTTGTTTTCTCTCTTTAAATGTACCGTGAAATGTAGTAATAATCTAGTCTGCATATTTTCTTACAAAAGCATACAAATCTTCTTAAATGTTTATTAATAATTATTTATTAAATACTTATAATTGTCCCTGATAAAAATTAAATTATTTCAATTCTTATAAACTAGTAGTTTGTTAAAGATAAATAAAAACAAACGCCCGAACAGGGACTTGAACCCTGGACCCTTATGTTAAAAGCCTAATGCTCTACCGACTGAGCTATCCGGGCTTGTTATTAATAGAACTAAATTAAGATTAACTAAATATGACAGCTTTATTTTTCATACAACTGAATAGACTGATTCCTAGTGAAGCTCAATGTTGTCAGCTCATTTTACCAAAATCCATCTGGTGATAATCAAAATAATATAATATCACATTAGATTTTAACTAAATAAAGCTACATTTTCTAACGAAATTTTTTTTTATGTAAGCAAAAAGTTTAAGGTCTTCTCTACTTTAAATCATAACATACATGCTCAAAATAGTATGGACCTGCCAAAACCCATAAGGCAAGATAGATATTGTAGAAAATTAGTATTCTAAACATTTAAATCAGTTAAGAAAGAACATCCTCATAAAATATTTTTATAGCCGTTTTGAAAAGAGCAGTAAATACTCCAACACAAGGATAGATTTACATTTATTCATCTCGCCCATAGTTAGCTTTAGAATTAAGAAAACAATTCAAACAACACTAAAAAAAGTTGTGGTTTATTCCGGCTTTATAATAATATAAACTTTTACCCTTTCAATCAATTTACATTTTGGTTGGTGGCTACAATCATAATTTTACTAATATATCTGAATTGAAGCTCAACCTATTGAAGACACATATATTATTATAGGGCAGTTACTTTCAAATAAATATTAGTATTTTTTTACTAGAACCTTTTACATTATAAATATGAGAAAATATTATTAATAACTATTATAATTATTAAGTTTTATGTTAAACATATGTTTTGAAAACATCTTTTAAAAAAGTTATTCTTTTTATACTAAGTTTCAATCACTGAAATATTAATGACTTCAAAAAATCTTAACCCAAAGTAAAAAAAAAATTAAATTAATTTAAAAAATATAGAAACCCCGCTATTTAATTTCTCTATCCGCCAGCTATAAATTGAATATAACTAGATCTAGCGGTGGGAGGGGAGGGAAAGAGCAAGTGGATATAGGTTGGTAAAACTGATAGATCCCGCTAATTCTAAGAAGATCATAGATGACGGACAGGTAATGATTCAAATGCTGCCTAGGTTCACTGACGCTGGTTTCTTTCATATCCTATAAATTGTATTTCCCACACCATCTCATTATATGGATGCAGGTGTTATATTACTCTCATAAACTCTTAAATTATGTAATTATATTGAAATACGGTAGCTAATTAAAACAGAGACAGGTAGAATAAGCTTCAATCCCAGACCCTTTACTCCTCCCCCATAGGTGCTATTTTTCTTGCCATTTATGTCGTATACATGGTGACTAATAAACCGTGTTTCATGACAAATACAAAATAAAAAGTATAACATTTAAAACTAGCAATTATGTATGTTTATTCTCTTTAATCTTAAGTACATAAAAAGGGGGGAAATATTTGAGCTACTACGTTTGGTGTTTTCGTTCTGGCTTATTCCTTACTTTTGTTTTCACCAGTTGTGTCCCGGTCATCCTTGTCCTTTGTCCAACTCTCAGAGCTACTATCCTCACTATCGCTATCCATGAAAGCGAGGTATCCCCTCTCGATGGAAGACGGGATATCGTTGCTTCTCACGTAGGCTGAATCCTCCAACAGTTCTACCTCAGCAATCTTCGGGAGAAACTCCCAGTTACGGGCGACTTTGTTGAAGTCATCAATGTCCAACACGAGCAGCCAGGGCATGCTGGGCGCGGCGAGGCGGGCCAGGTCAGCCATGTTTAGATCCTCCGGTACTTCAAACTTGGTCACGGGAAGGTTCTTAGCCATGTACAGCGTGTCGACGTCGAAGGTGGAGGGGTCGAAGTAGAGTGCCTTCTTCTTTTCACCAGCGATGATAGCCTTGTGGAGGCTCTTCGTGCAGGAATTGTCAGCGAAGGAGGCCAACCCGTCTATAACGAGGCAGCCTTTCATCTCTTTCTTGTCGGCGGTCTTTGTAAAGACGACCAGAGGCTCGTTGGAGATGGTGTTAGTCCCGGTGTTTCCTGCTACTGAAGAGGCGAGGATCTCGGCACTGTACGGAGAAGTGCTAAGGCGGTTGCCGGCTTTGACCAAAGTTGGGAAGGCGGGATAGATGGAAGTGGGGGCGGCAAGGCCTCCGGTGGTAGGGACCAGAGGGGTTAGAGGAGTGATGACACCCTCTGATGGGTGGATGGCGGGAGCGAAGGTGTTCACGCCAGTGTGGACTAACGGCCTGTTGGGGACCAAGCCGGCCGCGTAAGGATGGCCTGAGGATGATAATGCAGAACTGGCTGGGATAGCGTAGCTACCTGCACCGGCTGGGATAGCGTAGCTACCTGCACCGGCTGGGATAGCGTAGCTACCGGCACCGGCTGGGACAGCGTAACTACCGGCACCGACTGGGACAGCGTAACTACCGGCACTGGCTGGGACAGCGTAGCTACCGGCACCGGCTGGGACAGCGTAACTACCGGCACCGGTTGGGATGGCGTAGCCACCAGCTCCTACCCGGTAAGCATAGCCAGCTGGAACTTCTGCGTAGGCAATATTCTTGGCATTGGAGTTGAGTTCGTTGGAAGAGGATCTGTGGCCTGCTATCAAACTGGCACCACTTACACTGTCGGGGACACCTGAAAATGTAATCACTTGGTCAAAGGCTGCTTGTTGTGACAATTTTGTATTCACAATCATTAGTTATGTCATGTGAGCATATGCTTAGCGAGGCAATAAATACTACTCAAAATATTTACCAAACCTATAACCAAACTTCTTAATCATGTTCACATTCCAACAAATATCAGAAATTTAATGTATCACTTTGCCTTTTAATAAGCGTTTGAATTTAATTATCTAGTCTCAAAAATGTAATTACTTCTTTAACCAAACGGTTGTAAATTAATTTATAAACACATGGCACATTTTATTTTTCACATATAAATACAAAAATAATCAATTTGGAATTAAAAAATGTTGATCAAAAAAATTTACAGAGTTACCTAGAGTAGACTAATAATATAGATAATAATATAGGAGAAAGATGGAGAGGCTTAAAATTTGAATTTCAAATGCTCTTGATAGAATAACTAAATATTTCCATTGGTAAAGAATTCACGATAAAACTATAGAATACGCCTTTTAAAAATGTATCATCAGTTTAAAACGTTGTATGTATGTATATATAACCTAATTATATATAAACCTAATTTTATTTATATAACCTAATTATATGAGTATATTATGTTCAAACCTTTGGTTGAAACTAATTATTTTTGTCCTTATACGCACACCTACTATTTATTTTTATTTCCTGTTTCCAGTTTATTAAACAGTTAACGCCTTTTCAATTATATTTCTATCTTAAATTGTTATAAAACGTTTATCAAATTTGAACTTAGTATATGGATCTCAAGAAATAAGATAGTTTGAAAACTATTATAGGATGTATTGTTTTAGAATAAATATTAACTAAGTAAAATCCTTCTTTGGTGGGCGAATAGTATAAATCCTAAGGCATGATTCTCACAATATTCTGGACTGCCGGTGATGGGTGTATCGGGGATTGAGTCCCAGTCGGGTGTATTGAGGGTGTTTATTTTTTTCCTAAATAATTTTCACCCTCCCTCCACGCAAATTCTCTTACACTTCCTCAAAATTCAACCTTCATCATTTTTAGCATCTTAGCGTAGCTAATACATGTGCGTACAAACCGAAAGGGTTTTCTGTTAGGAGGTTTGAATGAAAACAATACTTATCTCTGACTGAATTTATACTAATATACATAAATTTAGTCGTAGTAAAACATTCTAAAACCAAAATAGATGTTTATAATAAGTAAATCGAAATATATTGCTATGGTGAATTTATAATTTATTTTTTACTACACTTTTTCAAGTGCTTTTCTTTAGAAAGGCGATATGACCTCTAACGTTTATCTATTAAACTAATCCTTAGACTCCCTCTTTCTCACTCATGAGTTAACGGCTGGAGTACGGCAGATTGTTTCTGTTCTAAAGTTTAATCAAATATTCAATGTATGAAAATAAAATAAGTCTTTCTAGAAAATGTACGTGAAATACAGAAAATTAAAAACAAAAACTATGACAGCGTAACCAAAACTGAACATTAAAAATTAGGGATATCTCAACTCTTTAAACTTTGACAATGATTTACAAATTTATACCAAACTGACTTTCATAATTTTATATAAAATAAAAGAAAATAATACACTCCGAGGAAGTGCCAAACAAATTTAAACTTCAAAAATATTCAGAGGGTAGGCCACAGCTTAAAAAAAAAGTCAATTTATTTCGATCACAACTTAGTGAGTCATAACAAAGGGATTTTAATTTATTTTTTTGTTTAGTAAAATAGTTTACTTTGAGGATTATAATAACAAACGTCTACAAATATTTTATTTCAAATTACAGTGAAGCCGCAATTTTTATAACAAGTCGCGTCAGTTGGTGAATTTGTGAAAATATAAATGACAAAATATCTAAACTTAAACATTGAGCTTAATTACAAATTCAGTGACATAGACAAGCAAGAAAGTTGACTTAAGTACCATACATTAATTTGTAGTGAAATGTTTCAAAAGTAAACGGAGATTTTTTAATCGTCGCTGTTCAGGTTATGTGCATATTTGATAAATTACTCTAATTGGTAGAAGAAGAATAACCTGCCTCGGTGGCGTAATTAGCTAACGCGCTAGCTTTATGTTAAACTAGACTGCCGAGGACTGGAAGATAGAGGTTCAAATCTTGGTCGGGTGTACTGAGGGCTGTTTTTCCTAAATGGTTTTCTACTCTCTCTCTCTCTCACTCTCTCTCACTCTCTCTCTCACTCTCTCTCTCTCACTCTCACTCTCTATCTCTCTCTCTCTCTCTCTCTCTCTCTCTCTCTCTCTCTCTCTCTCTCTCTCTCTCTCTCTCTCTCTCTCTCTCTCTCTCTCTCTCACTCTCTCTCTCTCTCACTCTCTCTCTCTCTCTCTCCCCACGAAAATGCATGTTCACTTCCTGAGGAAAGCCTTTTTTTTATTATACCCTCAGTAGACACAACCGGAACTCGAACCCCAAATTCCCGCTATCAGCATGATAATCTAACACGAGAATGGTGCCTTAGACCATTTGGCCACTGAAGTGGGTTAACACAGTTATGCTTAACTGATGTATCACATTGGTACGACTCGTAAATCAGAATATCTTGCTAGAACAAACCTATTAACAAATAATTTATTTTTTAAATCCCCACCTGGAGTCGATCTAATGTCTCCAAGAGCTAACCACTTGAGGCTTACCGTAAATGGAGAGTTCCTTATAGGAGGATGAATGTTTCCTCAAAGGAGACTTGACGGAGGCCGCTGATGTCAGCGCTACAGTGACCAGAACCAAAGCTAAGACCCTCATGTTGACAAAGATACTGCTAGAAGAGAGTTGTTGATACCCCTCGACTACTCTCGTCCTTATATACAAGCAGTCACGGTCAGTCCTAATGGACTTTCAGTAGGTTTCCTTTATTAAGACTAATTTTAAAAGATTATTGGATCACTAAAACAATGTAAACATGCGTTATTTCAATACTGATGTTGATATTAAAGTATGGTGGAGCAACAATTAAAATTTTGAGCCCCGTTGCTCTGTGAGCAAAGGTAGAAGTCAAGGTGTTTTCAGTGAATGACCTCCGCATCATTTAATATCACATGAGTTTTATATTTTAAATTATTAATGGTGTATTTTACGTGAAATTTATAAAATGACTGATTTGATTTTCACACATATTAACATTTATTAAATTTTAGAAAAGACGTTAACTCATGATTGGAAAAGGGAAAGTCCCTAATCCACAAATTATGTATATTATATATTTTTGACATATCCAGGAATAGAAACCGTGAGGATTAGTTTAGTGGATAAACGTAATGCTGACTCGTATATGTTCATTTTTAAGCTGTTAGAGGTTATATTGTCTCTCTAAAGGAAAGCACTTGTAAAACTTTTAATAATAAAAAAAAAGTTATAGACCCACCATAGCAATGTATTTCTATTTGGGGTTTTAAAACATATATTTTTGTTTTAGAATGTTTCACTATGACTAAATGTATGTGTTAGTATACATTCATTCAGAAATATGTATTAATTTCATCCAAGCCTCCTAACTTAAAATCTTTTCGGTTTGTACGAAAATATATTAACTACACTAATGTACTAAAAATGATAATTTCGACTGAAAACCAAACCCTTTTTCCCCTTTCGAGTGTTTATTCTTAACATTTTAAAGGCGGTAGACAATTTGTTTATGTCTTTTAGTTATAAGTTTTAGCACCACGTCTTACTACCCGTTCGGTTTATACGCATAGCTACCAATAACGCTAATTTGTTAGGGATGAGGAAGGTTGAATTTAAAGAAAGTGTACCCATCTTTGCCTGGATAGATAGTGCAAAACCATATGGATAAATAAAGATTCAGTACACACAACCGGGTTTCGAGCCCCGATCTGCCATTCATCGTTAGTACAACCTACTATTTCGAGAGGGACGCCTTATACGATACAACCAATGAAGCTGGTCATTTGGCAATTATAGCCAGTAAACTAGTCTAAGGCCGCAATAATGAGAGGGGTTAATTTAAAAAAAATTGTAACACCATTCGTCTGAATTTAGGAAATCAAATTGTTTGGAGGCCAAACCACTATGGGACGCGAAAGGTATTTTTACACCTAATTGTCTCTGAGTAAAAGCTTGAAGAAGTAATTCCGACACTTTATATTAGTCTGTAAAGCCTCTAACTAATGGACTTAAGAGTAATGGGCTCGATTTTTAGACATTGACGTAGACTGTATAATTGTTGATAATGATGTGATAGTGATGAATTTACGTCAGGAACCCTGAGCGTTGTGTGTGTTCAAGAGTTAAGTTAGTTTATAGTTCTCATGGTGATATTTTAAACCAGTTCAAATCGTATACGTTAAATTCCTCAAATAAAAAACTACCCAATTAGGTGGCTGCATGGTCTATACTGCCAATGACGGGAAAATAGAGGTTTGAATTTAGGTTGGGTGTAATAAAGGTGGTTTTTTCCTCTAAAAGCGGTCTTCCACTCTCCCTTCAAGCGAATGGGTTACACTTCTTGTAAATTTAACCTTCCGTAACCCATTAGCGTAGCTAGTACGTAATCGTTTAGCTCAAAAGTGTAGTAGGACGTGGTGCAAAAATAATAATCAAAATAATAAAATCTTAGAGGAGTAATCACAACTTCAAGCTTGAATTTACGTGAAAATATAATAATCTTCCAACTACCAAAGTTTGGCAATATAAAAAATAGTGTCCACTTTTGTGTGAGTACCCTCATTTAATATTTGTTAATTAGACGTATTTAGCGATCACTTTATGAACCAACTGATTACATCCTCACACAACTTACAAACTAACAATTAAAAAGGCATAGTTAAATATCCTATATTTTAAAACGTACCAAATTTAAAATAATACATATATAGCCCCTGTTGGCTTAAATATGAAATGGCATTTGACTGTTGTATTAATATAATCTTTATGGATCGACATTAGAAACCATAGATTCACAATTTGGAAAAATCAGCACTGGAATTCCGAATCTTTTCTTTTACCTTTGAAAAAGAGTCGTCGAGTCATTCACCACAGTCAACTCTCTTTACGAGCAAAATGCGATTCCGGATCGCCTTTTGACCAATTTTACAATCGACGAGTCTCGTACGCCACCGAGAAATGTACCGAGGGGTCCAACAGCACGTGGTAGAAAGTCAACGATATTGTTACGTAGGTAAGTAAAAGTGTTCACTCCATATTATTAATGTTAAATATGTTTAGATTGTGAATTTAGGGATTATAATACAACACTCTCATGTAATAATGATAATAGTTGTGTTCTATTTATATTAAATCCAAAACAAAGTAACGTTGATATTAATATTAAATGAGATAGACTAAGTGTGATAACGAGGTTATGTGCCACATCGGTTTTAGTAGCTACACAATTATTTTATTATATTTTCCACCTCTCTTTATATCAATTGACTAGAAAAAATCAATACCTAAAATAACAAATAGGAAAATATACTATTATCACCCAAATATAATCAAATGAATTTTCAAACAAAAATTATGGCATAAACGTTCAGTTTCAAACTTTTGGGCTATTTTTATTTAAATATCTTGTTGACTTGGAGGATAGTGATTTTAATAAAGGCTTATCGTTTAAGTATACAACTCTAATTACAAGTTTAGCACGCCAAATATTTGTAAATCTGTGTAAGTTAAGAATAAATGATTGTTTAAGCAAGTTTGGCAAGAGAGAATTGTTTATAAATACTTCACGTTTTATAAGATAATCATTTTTAAGGAAATATACTATATTAACTATTATTATTTTATTTGTTGCTTTCAGTATATTTAATTTTAAAAGTTATAAAACCTTTTGCTAGGCCTAGGTTGTATAATGCTACAACTAGTTAATCCTTCGGGATGTTAGGCTATAGTTTGATGAAGGCATGTTAAATCATATTAATATAAAGTTAACCCCAACTAATCTTTCTCAACAAACTTTTATAAAAATTTATATGCTTATGAAAGGTGTTTGAGAATAATAAATGTTACATTTTCCTTCTTCTGTGAATTTAAAGTTGCATATACCTACATAATAATGATAACCTAGCCTAAGATCAACTTATTTTTTTTGTCTAATACAATTTAAAGTTAAGATTTAGGTCTGCCTTATGTGAATATAAAACATAAAAACTTGAACTACCATTTCTATTACTTGGTGAAAGTATTAACGGGTTGGTACCCAATATTCAAACCTTTTAGACGAACTTTTACCTCTATAAATCCTGAAAATCATTAAATGTACGACATCATTATACTCTTAAAAAATGTGGGGAATCCTATGATACTAAATTCAAGATTATGAATACATTTATTTATATTATAAGCTTAACCTAATCTTCCTTGTGGTAATTAGACAGATGATTTGATCTTACCTTGTTGCCATTTTATTCAATGATAAATTAGTATCTCAATTAATATTCACAAAATAAACTATTTGACTTTCGTAGTATAAGATAGCATCATATCCTAAGGTAGTCTTGTTAGTTTTGTTTGTGAATTCTTTGGTTTCAAGTTAGGCCTATATCATTTGTTTCTGCTAAAAACATTTTTATTTTTTATTAAATGCACAGTTAAATGCATATTTACTTTAAAAATAAATGTAGTAAAGTTTTCTTTTTCCGAAATTGTAGTAAAATTATATATTTTAGGTTCTATGGACCTAAGTAGCCTAATGATTCACGTGGTGGTGATGAAATGTTCTGTGTTACCATTTTAGTATTTAGTATTTTAAAATTTTAATACGTATTTATTAGTAATACATTTATATAGTAAAATTATTTTAATATAGTAGATTCTTTATTACATGCTAATTAATATATGCATTTTCCATTGATGGGGGAGTCTGAGTCGAACCGTAGAAAAATATCGGAGTCGAAGGTATAGCCTACCGAGTCCACAACCCTGGTTATTGTAATTACAATTTTATTGCAGTATCACAATATCTCTATACATTTCTCATGGTAAATAAACCAGTTAGGGCCTAATTGCATTTCTACTAAACCTAAGATGACCTGGTGGTCTAGGGGTAAGGTGTCGGACTTCTGTGCTGAGCGTCCGGGGTTCAGTCCTCGGTCCCGGCACAGATGTATCTGATTGCCAAATCCTTCCTTCACCTCTGACAAGACGTGTATTAATCACAACTTGTGAATGTGTGAAATGCCAGGCCTCCACCGTGGTTCAGATTCCACGTTAAACTGTAGGTCCTCCATTTCATCTCACAATAACCCTACCATTACACGTTAGCGTAAGTGCGTATAACCCGAACGGGTAGTAAGACGCCGTAATAATAATAATAATAAACCTAAAAAACAGTTATATGTAAATAGGCTCTATTTAACACAATTTATTGGTTTAAGATTACTTTGTTGTTTTAATTTTACTAGCAAGCTTCACACATTAGGCCTAAAATATTTATTTTATACATTTTATGATATACTATTGCAGGTAGGAGGACTATTTGTAACAGGATTTTGGTGGGACAAACTTAAAATTAAAATATTTTATTTGCGGTTGACTTTGATAAAAATTTACAGTTATTTTGTAGGTAGATCCTATTGTTAGTATATCTCAAAAGTGACAGCTGAATATCACATGCCTTGATGTATGAATATGTGAAAGAAGAGTCTCATTATAGCCTAATTATCTATCAATAACCATGCATGCAATTAATTTTCATAACTTGTTTTGTTTCATCTTTGTTTATAGACACACACCATGAGGACTTCATTTTGTTTGGCTAGGGGTCCAATGAGCTGCTGACCACTCCTGAATACCCCTTCAGAAGAACCGTTTAGGAGCTTTCACAAATAATAATAATAACTATCTTAATAAAAAAACTCACTTGTAAAATAATTAATATAAAATGTTAGAAATTTGTATTTATTTGAATACTTTATTTTTCAATTTCATTTTAATAAGACTAACATAAATAAGCCTCTTATTATTTAAAAAGAATATTTGAGATGTGATGCCATTAATAGAAGAAGGAAATGCCAAGGCTGTATTTATCAAACAAAATGTGGTGAGCTTTCTAATCATATAAGCACGTTATATAAAAAAACTAACTTAACTCAAGAACAGACACAAAAACTGTCACTCAGCTGTTAATTCATCAGTGGAAAGGGGGACTAAATGTATCGGCTTTGACAGAAATCAATCTTCGGACCCTTAGTCCAATGTGTAGACAAAGATAAGGTGTCAAGACTTCCAACTATCGTGGTGTCATGATTGTTTTGTAATGCATGTTCTTGGTCATGTTTTCTAGTAGGTATACAAGCGAAGTCATTCGATACTAATTATTCTGTTGTTGATTCGTTAGGGGTCATCTGTAAACTACATAATGCTCTTAGGAAAGGTGTGGAGGCTAAATGCCTTACACATAGAGGATTTAATAAAAAGTGTTATGTTGTTTATGGATGACCCCTTAGAATTATTCCAGAAACTCTAGTAAAAAATAGTGCTAAGAACATCTTGAAATTCAGGTCTGCATGATGTAGTGTAGTTTTAAAGAGGAAATACTCATCTTGTGCATTAGTATGATATATAGCTGGTTTTGAGGAATGGTTTATATACATGATTCGGTGGTCAAATGGTATAAGCAGCAAACTCACAGTAGACTGGACACTCAATGACAGAAAAATCAAGGTTTTAATCTCTATCAGGTATACTGAAAGTTGTTTTTCCAAATAGTTTTTTCCTCTCCCTCTATGCAAATGCAGATACACTTCTTCTAAATCCAACCTTCCTTATCACAAACACATTAGCATAATTAGTGCATGTGTTCCTAGACCAAACGGTTAGTAAGAAGCAATGTAAAACATTTGTTTGGAAAAGAAATGTATGAGATTGGTGAACTTAAAGGTTACACACTTCAACAGAGTGAGGATGGAAAGCCAGCGCTTAGGGAACTTGGTCGGAAAGCTAACTAATAGTATATTAAGAAATATTAATATTCCTATGGTTCAAGATGACTGCCATTCACCTCGCAATAGTGATTAGGCACACATTAGCTTATTTGTTTATGGATCCATATAATCAACACAAAACATAGTTAATCTCCACGAGTATTGATTGACCTTGGTACAACCTGGGTCATCGAGATCCACCTTCACAGCCCTCTGTGGGGATATCCAACATTTCTTCAAGAAACAACTGAAGGAGTTGTATTCAACAGAAATAACAGCAGTTCCTTCCATGACCTTCTACAAGTCTTACTACAAAGTAAACATGTACTTTTAGCTTTCATTGGTAGAATTATTTTTAACCAAAATAATTTAGAACTAATATTATTGCAAGTTATAAAAGATATATACATCAAATATACTTTCCTTAACTGAGTTATTTGTAGCTTAACAAACCAAACCACTTTTAGTAGTTACATTACATGCAACATTTATTTATTTAACTACAAAAATAAGTCAGCCCTTAGTCTTAAGACTACATTTGATTATATTAGTGAAAACTAATCCTTCATAAGAAATGATTTAAAATAACTTCATCAGAATTCTATTCTTGCCATCATTAATTATCTAGTTGATATTTTTGCTCCATCATGTAAAATAAGCTAGAAATTTATTCAGCGGAGGATTTGATCTATTTTGTAACAACATAGGGCCTATTTTCAACTAGAATAGTAGTTTTTAGAACATTTTTTACTACTCTTTAGCTACAGATCTTTGGTTATTTAAAAATACAAAACAGATGTAATATGAAGGTTAGTAAGGATTTACCTGCTTCGGTGGCCGCATGGGCTAAGGCGCTATTCTTGCAATAGATTAGACTGTTGGAGATAGGGTCTCGATCCAGGCCCGGTGTACTGAGTGTGGTTTTCACAAGTAGTTTTCCACTCTCCCTCCATGCAAATGCGGGTACACTTCCTCTAAATTCAACCTCCTTAATCCTTAACAAATTAGGGTAAGTATTAGGCCTATATAGGCATTTAACACAAACAGGTAGGACACCTCTGACAAGACGTGTATTAATCACAACTTGTAAATGTGTGAAATGCCAGGCCTCTACCATGGTTCGGAACCCACGTTAAACTGTAGGTCCTCTATTTCGTCTCAAAATCACCCTACCATTACACATTAGCGTAAGTGCGTATAACCCGAACAGGTAGAAAGATGTGCTGTTAATAATAATAATAACGAGTAGTAAGAGACGGTGCTAAAAATAAGTAGGGATATATTTTATTTATGGATTGACAGTTATGTATTGGAGAAACTGGATGTGTGTGGCACCCTATAAAATCACTACACAATATATTGGCCTAAATACTTTTTCAAAGGTAAAATAGCATAACTTTGTCCCTGGCAGAAATTTATGGACAAGACCTTTTTATACTTTGAATGCAGTATGACTGTTAAACAAAGCTCAACTAATCTAATAATATATATCTATCTACTACACCTTTTATCATCACAAAATATTATTTAAGCGTTATCTACCTACTGAATAAACTAAAAATTTTCAGAATAGAAATGTAAGGCTATTTTAAAATTACAAACATCATGCATTTTAAATGACTAAAAGGGGAAATGATTATCAAATATGGGGTTATTTATAAAACATCGTGGATTTTAAATTAGAGCTTACACAGAGTATTTATTTAAATTACTTGAATGAATAGCTTATCTCGTTTCAATTTTAATCCAAAGATATATTTTCAAATTCTTCCTTCCCGATTAAGTCGCTTGTTTCAATTGGCCGTGGACGTAGCCTCGCTTCAAGGGCCCTCGTTTAATCACGTTTCTTAAAGATACCTTAGAGAATCGGTTCTGTGAAGATAGCGCTCTTTCAAGCAAAGAACTGGAATACGAGATTCGTTATGACAAGCGATGAATCTCGTGCAATATCATTGAATGAAAGTGCGAAAGAAAAGATCCGGTATCTCAGTGCAGGTATGTTGACTATTCTATCCAGCTCGTCTAAAGAAAAAAAAAGTTATTTTGTTTCTGGATAGTCTTCAGAAAATAAACTTTTGACCCACTTCGGTGACCACATGGCTTAAGGCGCTAATCTCTCAGTAGACTAGACTGCCGATGACGGGGATATTGAGGTTCAAATCTTGGTCAGGTCTACTGAGGTTTTTTTCCATAAATGATCTTCCACTCTCTCTCCACGCAAATGCGGTTTAACTTCCTCTAAAATATAACCTTCCTCACCCCTAAAATCATCAGCGTAACTAGTACATAAGCGTATAACTCTAATGGGTAGTAATACACGGTGCTAAAAAAAAAGTAAAATCTTCATTAATACTACTATTGCCAGATTCATTAGGCTATTTTTTTTCCTTGTCTTAAAGGTCCATTTGGACTACACGTAGACTATACATTGATTATGGTAGTGAAACATGGAGAGTAAATACGTAATTTTATATTAAATGTACTCGAATTTGCGTGGAAAAATAATAGGAAACCGCGTGGGAAAAGCCACCGTCAGTAGACCGCAAGGTCTAATATATACAGGTATGTCTACTCATTATTTCCAGTGATCAGACATTGAGGCCAAAAAGCTCCATTAACTTAACATATTAACACGCGCGCAATTCAAATATTGTAGAGAAGTTTGAACCAAAAGTTTTAATATTATTATTTTATGTACTATGGAGACCAGAGAAAATAATTAATAGGTTAAAAAATATATATATTTAATAAACACGTCAACTACAATAAATGTTTGCTAACGAGTGTAAAAATATATAAAGTTGATTGGTAATGCTAAATATATATACTCTTTACATACATTATCTCTGTGCACAGAAGGAGGAGGTGGTGGTAGGACTTTATACACATTGTATTATAAATAAAATATGTATATTATAGCAGAGGTTTCCATCCTTTAGCACGGTTTGACATCTTGATCACCTACAAGCGTTTAAATCCTAGTCTTTAATTAATTTTTACTGCACCCACGGCTATCCACTCACCCCCCTTCACCCCCCCCC
>CABFWO010003331.1:49826-67984 GCA_902155825.1 Timema genevievae
ACACACACACACAATGTACCGAGCTAAATTTGATCAAAAAATATATTTATTGCATAACCAAGCAAATTTAAATTATTTAAAAATGTTGAGTCATCAATTATTACAGTTGGTAATATGTATTTTACTAATAATCTCCTTTTTTGTACTATCTTAGTTATTTTATCTACTAACTATTTTACCTAAAACCATCAAATGAAAACGTAGTAGTTCAAATTTCTTTACAATAATTGAACTGCGTGCGTGCTAATTTACTCAAATACTATCGCTTTTTTGCTTCAGTGTGTGATCATTGGAACTAGAACATGTTGTGAGCGAGCAAGGAGTGGCATACGGGTGGTGCGCCCTAACGTGATTCCCCGGCAACCACACGAAAGTTACGTTTTAGACTATGCGACCACCAATTCTTGTTTAATTGTCTTAAAGATAATAACTAAAATGAAGTAATAAATAACACTAATTAAATGGGCCTGTATTTGGGATTCAAATCATGACCGGATATATTTAGATTGTTTTTCCCCCCTAAATTGCTTACAACTCGACCTCCGAGATAATGCAGGTACATTTGATATGAATTTTACCTTCCTAATCTCTATCTTATTAGTGTTATTAAATTATGATGACTTTGACGGGTAGTAAGACGTGAGACATATACTAAAAAAATAGTTTCCAGGTACAGTAAGAACATAATAGTAAGATAAGTTAAGACGTTACAGAAAAAGTGCAAGGATAACTTAATTTGTAGAGAACTATGCACCTGATTTCTCTTCTCCACTATGCAAAAATACTTTTCATTTAAATAAATATGTCATGCTTGGTTTTTAAAAACATTATTAATCAATAATTCCTTTAACTTTTTTAATTATTATATTTTTCAAACTACAAAAATGGGACAATTAAAATTCTACTTTATTTTACTACCTAGATAAAAATCCGTTTATAAACTTTTGTCTCTGAGTGACCTTTCAGTGAACCAATGACCTAATTTTTAAGGTCATAATAAAATATTTTAAGTGAAAATATATTAAAAATAATCCATGCAGAGAAAATAATTGTACTGTTTATGTGTAGTTTTTTGGAACCATTTTTAAAGTTTTAATTTTTTGTTGAGATATCATTTGAACTCTCTTAATAAACACATTTTAAAATAAAATAAACATTGCTGGATAAACTGAACAGATTAAAAATAAAATTGAACACAGCTTTTAATCTCTATCCACAATTTTATGAGGACTTTCAATAAAAACAAAGCCAGGGAAAGGTATACCATTGTCATAAATAAATAATCAAAACTAATATAATCATGATCTCAACTTAGAATCCTGCGTTTGAAAAAGGTATTAAAATAAAATACGTAAGGAAGGCAGGACTAAATAAATAAGCGTTTTTCAAACTGTGGTCCGCGATAGTTATCTCAGGATCCGTGAGGCAATTTTATAATATTATTTATTTGTTTTTCACACCATAAAATAGCATCAATGTTTTTCAAATCTGATAAAAGAACAATTTCCAAAGGTGCAGCCAGAACATGTGATGTTTTCCGGGTTTTTTTATTATCATAAATATGTGTATATGTATTTTCTCTGGTGCAAGATCTCCTTTGATCTAAATAGTTTGGGAATCTCTGTCCTACATGACCTAACCAACTATTTCAACTTAGCCATAATCTCCATAATATCCGGATCTTGGCTTAGAACTAAATTTCCCAATATTTCTACTACTAAATTTTTTATGATAACCAAATACTTGTTTTAAACTACTCTATTTTTTATTAATACTAAAACATTTAATACCTATGTACATATTTATTTATTTTATTGCAACAGTGAATTTTCGTTTAATGTTTTTGTGTATTAAAATTACAGCTTTATTAATTTAATGTGGTAGGGATGAGGATGGCATGATTTAGTGAAATTATACCCATATTTAGGTAGAGGGTGAGTGGGGAGATATTTATGACAAAATGGTGTCCTTACGATTGCGCCCAAAGGGTCGAGCAGGGGTGTGACCCAGGTAGGAGTAAGCTTTGGAGTGATAATTGTGTACATCCTGGATTTAAAAGGCAAGGGGCCTGTGTTGTTTGAATGTTCTTTTAAAATTACTAATGATTAACACAGAATTTTGTAATTTTCTGGAGGATAGGTTAGGTTGGGTTAGGTTACATTTCATCATCTAATATTATTTCTTAACTGAATTTTGGTTCTTCTTGATTTCCTTAAGCTGTACTTTTCAATCAATCTAAGGTTATCTTTATCGATTGCTGGTTTAGAACATAATTGGATTTTATTTTCTGTAGAAATGACGGCCAACTCAGGTAGAAAATAAACAACTGTGTCACGCAATAGTCTTTATTTCTTGGGTGTACGCAATTGTCGTATATTCGTTAAAACAGTCACAGACCACTAAGCTGAGCCTAGAATCCTGAGCTCACCTTTACCGTAAAGCTAATCTAAATGATCTTGACCTCCAGACGGCGTGGCTCACAAGCACCGTATTAGTGAAAATATAATTTGGCCGCTGAAAATACTTGGTCACGACAGCAAGTAGTTAGCCGTCTGTTTGTAGTTTTCCAAATCGATTGTTTTCAGCCAAATAAAAACATAAACCATTTTCACCTTGTTACACAAGGATCATAATTTTTCACATTATTAAAAGAGGGACGAGTCACACCACTTAAAATGTGATGTTATTTAGACACAGATTATTTAGGGAAATATTCCAAGAAAATATTTATAATAGCCACTCTAAGAAGTCACTCTCACAATAGACTAGACTGCCAATGACTGGGAGATCTGGGTTCGACCCCAGTCGGGCGTACATAGGGTGGTTTTCCTAAATAGTTTTCTGCCATATCTCCACGCGAATGTGGGTACACTTCCTCTAAATATAACCTCCCTTAGCTTTAAAACCATTAGCGTAATTAGCACATAGGTGCATATCCCAAAAGGGTAGTAAGACACGATGATAAAAAGATAAAGGAACGGTATTTAAAAATTAATGTAACTCAAATCTTGCTCCGCACTTGAGTAGTCAAGAAACATTCGCTTGCGGCATTGTTATTTATTATGTGATGTCATCCAAGTATGCTACAAACGTTGTAAAACTTTTATTTATAGTGAATTACTTTTGAGCTGTGTAATTCTATTTACGATTTCAATATTTACTTTTCCTATGGCTCGTTTGAATTCAACGTATCTTTTATACTATCATACTGTTTATTTTTTATTTTGTTCTTCGACTATACAGCATTTATTTAAGATACGCCCCGTTTCACTCTTTTTTTATCTCTTCAATGTGAATTAGAGCGTATCGAAATAAAATGATAAACAAACAACAGAAAGGTCCATCATATCAGAGCTATGGAGAATATGAAAGTCCAACTTTTAGCATTGTATACCGAGATGAAATTTATTGACCGAGCGTAACGAGGTCTTGTTTTAATTTGATAATTTGGTAACGTGTTTATTTATACTTATATCTGGAAGTTTCTTCCATGATAGCTGTTAAATGCATTGATGAATTTTAGCGAAACATGGCAAGGATATTATTTAAACCTATCGCAAACTCCCTATGCATATGTTTAAGTGTTCTTATGTTCTAATTACCTTATTATTAACTTTGCAGATTACATACGCATATATTTATATATGTATGTACAGTGGTGGCTCCAGACATATTTCTCAGGGAGGGCACAAAAATAATTAAGCTAATTAATTATGTAAAAATTAATAGGCTACCATTTTCATTTACATAACATCAATATGATTTCCTAAAAAACATTGCATACAAAAATATATATTTACCTATATACACATGTACTATATACTTATACCTACCTACCTATGCCTACCTAATTATGCATTTTAACTTGCATTTTTTTACAATAAATAAATTGTCCTTTCCAGGTTATCTAAGTAATACTTTTCAACTTAAATAATTTTGCTAACAAGACAATATTATTCTTATATACAAAATTATTTCTAACAAAAACAACAAAACTATGATATTTAGCTATGAATATATTCATAGAATCAAAAGTCCTAATTGCATTTGTTGCAATGATCAGTATCAAAACTGTTTTAGAAAATGCAATATTATGGATCAGACCAAAACTAAATGTCTTCTTTCACAATTACACACATGAAAAGTTCAGTTTCCGGTGTTTGAATCACCGAATGCTTTTTTATTTTCTCATCCAAGTGTTCGAGATCAACTACACCTGTAGTCACCCACGTGTCTGCAGAGACTAACATAGTACAATAACAACAACAACAACAACAAAACTAATATTTTTTCTACACACCCTGCAATTCAAGTAGCTTTCTCATACAGTTTCGGGTTAAAACTACAACTGTCGTTTCTCTTCTGGTTATGATAAGTACGTGATAGGTTAAGTTATAGTCTTGGAACCCGCCTCGGTGGCGTAGTTGGCTAACGCGCTAGTCGTGTTGAGCTCGACCGCCGAGGACGAGGAGATCGAGGTTCGAATCTCGGTCGGGTGAACTGGGGGTGGTTTTTCCTAAATGGTTTTCCACTCTCCCTCCACGCAAATGTGGGTTCACTTCCTCTAAATTCAACCCTCCCAATTCCTAATCCATCAGCGTAATTAGTATTTAAGCGTATAACCCGAACGGGTAGTAAGACGCGGTGCTAAAAATATATATATAGTCTTGGAGAGCCAAGTTTCTTTATTTCAAGCATTTTTTGATAGTCTAATGGCTAGCTTGCTATATCCTTAATAGCGTTCATTGTTGTTTGGACTCTAGTTAATATAAATTACACAAAAGAAGCACTCTGAATCAATTTAAATTAAAAACAAAAAGACACGCTACATTTATTATTGGCATAACACATTCTGTGAGCTTACTTAAAAACAGAAACCACTATTTTTTTTTATCGTACAGGTACGATTCGATGCGCAACTTTTAGAGACGTTAGTATGGTTCGCCGGACGTAACATTATTCTTTGAGTGGAGGGCAGCTCGGGTGCCGAACTAATTGTGCCCGAAGATGGCCGGCCATTGTTCGGCAATCTCCGACTAGTTTCGTGCGCGCTCGGCCTAACACAAATACACAGCGCTTTGGGTGTAGGAGCGCTGCACCCAGATCTTAGTAAAAACCTTTGTCTGCCTCTGACACAAAAAGAATCGCTCGCTAATAATAAAATGTCATTATTAAACATATATAGAATTAGATTAAAATTTTATAATTTCTTTATTTTTTTAATTGTGGGGGCAGGAGGGGGGCACGTGCCCATGCACCCATTGGCTAGAGCCACCCATGTGTATGTATATATGCCTGTAAATATATATATATATACCCATTAATTATGTAGGTGGTTTGGTTAGAGATTAGGAAGCTATGACTTAGAGTAGACGTAATCGAATCTTCCCGGTGAGAAAACGATAAGCCAAATAGGATTATTATTATTATTATTATTATTATTATTATTTTTATTATTATTATTATTAGCACTACGTCATACTACCCGTTCGGGTTATATGCTCTTACGCTAATGTGTAATGGTAGGATGATTGTGAGATGAAATGGAGGACCTACACTTTAACGTGGAACCCGAACCACGGTGGAGGCCTGGCATTCCACACATTCACAAGTTGTGATTAATACACGTCTTGTCAGAGGTGAAGGTAGAGTTTGGCAATCAGATAAATATATGCCGGGACCTAGGATTGAACCCCGGACCCCCAGTACAAAAGTCTGACACCCTACCCCTAGACCATCAGGTCACCGTAAGCCATATATGCAAAACTACACTCAGCTAGGATTTGAACCTTGAACTTTCCTTGACTAACAAACCAGAGTAAATTAGATATACATTTTTACTAGGTGCCTAGGCGTCACATGACCTTTTTTAAAACATGGCATCCTACTACCTACTCAACTTGTGCACATGTGTACTAATTACATTAATGTATTAGAAATGAAGATGGTTTAATTTTGATAAAATATACCAGCTTTTTCGAGGTGGTAGAATATAAATATATTTAGGATAAATCATCCTCAGTACACCCAACAAGGATTCGAACCCAAATATCATCATTATCGTCAGTATATTATATTGCGAGAGAAACTCTTTAGACTATTTGGCCCCCGATGAGCATTGACCAGAGCTATACATCTGAAAGACTTGAATGAGGACTTTCAATTTCACGCTGTCAAACATTGGTTCTAGTTATTGTTCCGCATTTTATAATCATATGCCTCAATTTTACTAACATTTAAATAAATTTAATTGGGCTGCAGATATATTATGATATTGCTAAATACATAATATTGAACAAATTTCTCAATTATTTAATTATTAAAAATTAATAAAAATATAAGATTAATAGGGATCATTTAAATTATGTGTTTTTCAAGCCAAGTTTTCATTCATAATTTGATGTATGACTTATTAATTAGAGAATGTAATGCATGATCTATTTATATTTACAATTTTATAAAACCATATTAGTTAACTTATAAATGTTATTCTCCCCCTTAGATAGTGATTGTTACTAAAAATTATAATTCATAATATTTTGCTTATTTACTTCTGAGTTTATTTGAAATATTAAAGGATTTCTCGGATTTTCTCCAAACAGGTTGGATTAAATTTGAGATTAAAATATGTTTAAACGTCTTATTTCGATGATCTTTATAAATTTTATAGAATAGATACCAAAAATTTGTATAGATCATGGTGTATTTTAATAGCACATAGATTATTATTGTTAATAATAAATTTAACAATTTGTTTCGCTGGTGTCTGGGTCCAAATATGTATAGATCTAATCTTTACTAATCAACTCAATCCGATTGGTCACTTGATCTAAGATGTAAGGCTCACAATAGACTGAATTAAAGGTTTTAATCTCGGGTGGTTGTATTTGAGGTATTTATTCATGTCGGGGTGGTAAATTGGGTTTCGTCTGCCAAAATCATGTTAAATTGGGTCCCGGTTAGAAAAAAAGTATAGTTAAGATGGGTCCCGGTTAGAAAAAGAGTGTTGGTAAAATAGGTCCCTTCTTCTGGGTCCCATTTCCGTCAGCCTATGAGCGCTACCCAGGATACCCAGGATGGAGGTTGGCTGAATAGTCCTCCCAAAATTTGTTTTAATTTTTTTCTAAACACTTTAAAATATTGACAGCTCTTGCTGCACGTCAGAATTAAATTTAATATAACACTTACATGTAGATACAGCGCAAGTCCAACGTTGAATTCTATCCTTTAGAAGTTTGTGATACATAAACTTATGACCATGAACTATAAACATCGTCTTATTCTTTTGACTTGTCATATCTTACATTGTACCGGACTGCTCTGTACTGTGTAACTGAGCTCTGATGTTATGTAGGCCAACAGCATGAAAAAATGCACAATGTAAATTTGAAACAGAATTATTATCCTATTATCATTCAGCAAGTATATTAATACTTTTAAAACTATAGCCAGGTATAACACGCGGACTCATTTTACCTATCCATTTTAAAATATTGGAACTCATTTTACGTATTCATTTCAAAATATTTGGACTCATTTTACGTATTTACTTCAAAATATTGGGACTCATTTTACCTATCCATTTCAAAATATTGGAACTCATTTTACGTATTCATTTCAAAATATTGGGACTCATTTTACGTATTCACTTCAAAATATTGGGACCCATTTTACCTATCCATTTCAAATTATTGGGACCCATTTTCCAATCCATTTCAAAATATTGGGACCCATTTTAAGTATCCATTTCGAAGTAGTGGGACCTATTTTACGTATTGATGAAAGGGGGCACAACTCTTGGGACCCAATTTACATAGCCTCATCCATGTGTGATTTCTCACCCTAATTTTCTCATTCACCTTAGATAAAATCAATAATAATACAATAATCCAGTTTAATATTTTGTTTAAATAAAAAGAAAGGTAAAGATTGGTACCAAACTACTTTGAAGTTGGAAATAAAATATTGACTTCGTAATGAAATGGAAATATTATTTAAAACATGTTTTTATTTTGTTTTAAAATGCAAGCACAATATATTATTAAGACACCATTGGTGTATTCTCCAAATAAATAATTATAATACGTTATGTAAGCCCGACAACAAGCTTTCCATTTAATTGAGAGAAAACAATGAAATTTTGTTAAAATAATTATGTGATAACTATTTTATTAAATTAATTGGTTCAACCAATAAAATTAAACGCCACATCTTATAACACAACTAAAACTAGATTCTTCTTAGAACAATTTTAATTCCCACTAACCCGAGATGGTTTATGAACTCTGACATGATTCTGACAAGAGAACATATTTAGAAATTACCAACATATTTTTTGCAAGCTGAATTTCTAGTATCTTACAATGTTTTTAGGCCTATTTTACAGCTATATTTACTATCTATTAAAATTGACAGCTGATGTATGATCACATGGCTTGACTTACGTATATATATGAACGTAGTTTCAATAACATTTGTCATTGTCAGATATTGTCTTTTCTAACTGCCTATCTGAAGAGAGATACAATATTTACAACAAATTAAATAATACGTGCCCTGTTTTATTTGTAGGTTTGATTTTAAAAAACAACAGTTTTTATTGTGTTTTACAAAAGTAGTCATTTTGAATTTTGTTTGATGGCACAAACAATATTTGTACTTGTACTAAACAATATTTTTATATAAAGTAAATACCATAACAATACAAAAACCTCATTTAAAAAAATTAAATAGCGATAAAATTGTGGTTGAGTATTATTCTGTTCATACGCTTGATCTAAACGCACTCAGAACAGCACCGGACGAACATGGACATTGAGGTTGGCGGCATTTGGGCGGATTGGGGCTACGAAAGTCACGGTGGGGGGTGTGAAACCCGTGGCAGTGGTGGGTACAGCACCGGTCAGGAAGGTGGGTTGAGGAGGATAAAACGAGATAGGTGCGAAGTAGCTGTAGTAAGGGTCATGACTCAGATTGACGGACTTTCCGGAGATCTCCACCCCGGCGACGTCACGGAGACCTAGAGAAGTTGCCAACCTGTCGAACTCCTCGTCGTCCAAGACGATCAACCACGGCATGGGCTTGGACGATATCCGGGCGAGGGTCCACATCTTGATGTCCTTGGGCATCTCCACGTTGAGGACAGTCAGATCCTTGACATTGTAGATCCTTTCGAAGTTGAAGGTAGTCGGGTCCACGAGAAGGACCTTCTTACGTTTCTCGTCATCCGAGATCAGCCTCCCGATGACGCGCTCTGTGCAAGGGTTGTCAACGAGGGAAACTATCCCGTTCTCGACGAGGCAACCCTTCACACCTTCCTTGTCCTCGGCCTTAGCGAACACCATGATGGGTTTGTCGTAGATGTCCTTCACCAGGAGAGGGTGGGTGCGGATGTCGAAGGGGTTGGTGTCTGGGGTGCCAGAGATACTGCGCACGGTGTCAAGGGTGATCCCACTGGTGTAAGGCCAAGAGTTCCTCCATCCCAAGTTGGTGGTCGTATACTCGGTAGACAAAGATGGGCTTGGAGCTGTCGAGGAAAAGAGAAACTTGAGAGTGACAGATTAAAAAAAAACCCATTTTTAAAATATACGTTTTATCTAGGTTTATATTCAAGATGGGAATCCATTTAAATCGTTAAGAGATTTCTTTAGACAATGGCTCTCAGAATTCTAACCAACCCATTTCCATCATTATTTTTTAAATTAAAACTTAGATGCTAATATTGTTCCCAAAAGGTTTTAATTTGAAAATTTATTCAAAGGAAAAAAAACTTAATAATAAAATTCGAATGGGAATATGAATTCTACCAAGATTAGTTAGATCTCCCATTTATCATTTTAAAATCATAAGACTTAAGTTAAAAACTGTTATTACAAAATTGACGCTTACTCTACCAACGGGCTAGGTAGTTCGTATTAAAGTTGAAGTGGGGGTGAAATTGGTAGACTCTAGTACACTTTTATTATTTTACTCTATTGAAAAATATACAGTGTAGTAAATGTTATTTAAGGGCTGAGACTATGAAGTTAATTAGAATGAAAACAGTTCTCACCTAGATAATTATTTAAAGTGGAGGGAGAGCTGTTCTCGTTTGAGTGAGCGTCCTAGTCTCGTCCTTAACTAATTTAAAAAATTAAAAACAAATCATTATAATATTGGATTGAGATAAACCGACGATAGAGAGCTAGAAAAAGAATAAAACTGCACTCTCCTTCAGCACACACATTATCTTTAGTTATTTTTAATAAAAGAAAATAATGCCATACGACTTAGGACCACCACGCACTGGGTGACCAGCCGCGTGACCAGCCACGCTACCAGCGACCAGTGAGAATGCTTGTGGTAAATGGGACAGCGCGCACTTAAGCGGCGCGCAGTTGACCAGTTGGCCAAAACTTGACAGCTCTATTAGAAAGTAGAAATTAAATGGCCGGTCGCTTCCTTGGTCGCGAAGCAAGTCACTGGTGTATAAAAGGTCACAGCGGCTGGTCGCGCGACCTGGCCGCCCAGTGCGCGGTGGCCCTAACAAAGTAAATATGACAGATGGAGCTTGTAGGATGTATCATTATAATTAAGGAAACAAGCTGTAGCTGAGTCGCATTCAAATACAATAAAAAATTGCATGTAGACACAAGATTCGACCCCGGGACCTTTGGCTTTGCACTCCAATGTTCTACCCACTGAGCTATCCAGATGTCGTCCCATGCCTTGGTCCATTCTTCACTCATATTTTAAGGCAGAGTCTGTGATGGACGTGTAAATATAATCCCTCTATAGATAAGTATTAAGAGTATTGACGTGCTAAGACAAAGGTCGTGGGTTCTATTCCTGTCTCCAAGTGTCACTTTAAATTTTATTCGAATATAATTATTTATTTACATCAAAGGAGAGGGGCAGAGGGGTGGCGTTCTTGTTCAATTCTTAGGACTGGGTCTATTGTCTTGTTCTTGTTCAATTCTTAGGACTGGGTCTATTGTCTTGTTCTTGTTCAATTTTTAGGACTGGGTCTATTGTCTTGTTCTTGTTCAATTCTTAGGACTGGGTCTATTGTCTTGTTCTTGTTCAATTCTTAGCACTGGGTCTATTGTCTTGTTCTGGTTCAATTCTTAAAACTGGGTCTATTGTCTTGTTCTTGTTCAATTCTTAGCACTGGGTCTATTGTCTTGTTCTTGTTTCATAAGAGAAGGGAAAGCAGACATTTGTAGCAATTATATTTTATAGTTTTGCCGTTTTATCTATGAATATTATTTGTTACAATAAAAAGGGGCGACCACAGTATTTCATGAGCCAGGAAAACTTTTCTAAAAGAGCAATAATTTTCCTCGTGCACCCACTACCACCCACCGGACTATTGATTTGCCAACTGTTGTTAGTAGAAATAAATTAGGTCAAAGTTTATATCCTGCCTCTACGTCTATTCAATTCAAAATGTTACCCGCCTCGATGGCGTAGTTGGCTAACGTGCTAGTCGTGTTGAGCTCGACCGCCGAGGACGGGGAGATCGAGTTTCGAATCTCGGTCGGGTGAACTGGAGATGGTTTTTCCTAAATGATTTTCCACTCTCCCTCCACGCAAATGTGAGTTCACTTCCTCTAAATTCGACGCTCCCAATTCCTAATTCATTAGCGTAACTAATACTTAAGCGTAAAACCCAAACGGTTAGTAAGACGTGGTGCTAAATATAAATAAATTCAAAATGTTTAGTTTATATATATTACTAATTTTTGTTCCATTACAACTTTTAAATCAGGATTTTTTTCTTGGTTTATGCATATTTATAATAATTGGTAAACCAGACTTTAATACTAATATTTTAATTTTAGATAATGCTTATATTCTAGTCTCTTAAAAAACTATATATATTATTATATATATTTGCAGTAAAACGTAGTACTTAATATACATATATTGCAATACGTTTTACTACCCATTAGGTCTATACGCCTACGTACTAATTACGCTAATGGGTTAGGGATGAGGAGGTTGAATTTAAAGGAAATATAACCGCATTTGCGTTGAGATATTGAGAAACCATTAAAGAAAAACCACATTCAGTAAGTACACCCGACCAGGATTGAACTCTGGTTATCAAAATCAATCTTACACTTATCCATTTACCAGTTAGTATATTTTTCTAAATTTTTGATATTTTTATTCCCTACCAATTCGGTTCCAGGTTTATTAAATTTTTGAATGGTATATATTAAATTATTTGGTGAGGTTTGGCTCTACAATAATAAAAACTAATAAGTTGTGTTATCAAAGCTAGCATTACTTAATTCTGAACAATAGGCTATACAAATGAATCAATAATATTTTTTAAGAACAATTTATCGGAACTTGGCATTGTAAGAAAATTTTTTCTAAACATTTGAAAATATATTAATTGTAAACAATTAATTTATTTTTTTGATCTTGAAGGTTATAATAATTAACTCTAAAGTTTTTAATTTTTTATAAGGTTGGAATTATAGTTATTTTCAAATAAGATAACATAAAGTATTAGTCTTAAACTGTTAAAATTGTCTAACTCATCAAATAAGCAAGCACTTTAAAAATAAACAATTAAAGTTAGTAAACTTAAATGAAAATATATTAAAATCTTGATAAAATAATACATAATTTATTTTGACCATCTTAAACATATTTATTGCATATTACATTTATTTTATATATTTTTCTCTGCGTCTCATTACAAGTGCAAACTATACCCATTTAACTACACAAATGGGCTAGAGGTGAGAAAGGTATAATTTTTATCTAAAAGTGCCCGCATTTTTTTAGCACCTCATCTTACTACCCGATGAGGTTATACGCTTATATACTAATTACGCTAATGGACCCAGGATTAGGAAGGTTTTATTTAGAGGAAGTATACCCGCATTTGCATGGAGGGGAGGGGAAAACCATATTGGAAAAAAAACCTCAGTGCAGCCAACCTATATTTGAACCTCGATCTTCTTGTCATCGGCAGTCTAGTCTACTGCAAGAGTAGCGCGTTAGACCACGTGACCACCGAAGTGGGTAACAGTATATTAATCACCATGGAAGGTGAAACTCGCGTTTAAGCGATGATACATTTTTCGCCCATACCAGGAATCGAACACGGAGCCCTGAGATACGTAATCAGAATCACTTCCGACTGATCTAAGGTGCCAGATTATTATTAATGACGTGTTCTTATATAATTGTTTTGTTCAGAAAGTCCTCTTGAAATATCCCCCACTAAAAAGATTATAATTATTATAATACCCGATTCGGTGATCACATTTTATAGCACGCTACTTTCACAGTAGACTAAACTGCCGATGACGGGGGGATCGAGGTACGAATCTCGGTCCTCGGTCGTGTGTACTAAGCGTGTTTTTTCCAAAATTGTTTTCCATTCTCCCCCCACGCAAATGTGGGTACACTTCCCTTAAATATAGTCATCCTAATTCCTAAAACCATTGGCGTAAATAGTACATAAGCATATAACCCGAATGGTTAGTAAAACGCCGTGCTAAAAAATATTATTATAATTTCAGTAGGGACCCCAGTAGACACTTTTTTTAAATTAATTTAAATATGACAGATATCTCTTATAGTTGTAATATAAAACTCATTGGAAAGGTCTCATGAGTATCTAATATATGGAAGCACTAACTCAAGTTGAACTAAAATTGGAGTTTTCCCCGTTTTGCCTCCGTATCCTTCATAAATTATAGTAAAATAATTATTATTGTTAAAAATATTGATAATGTTGTAAAAAAAACAGCGTAAATATTCTTACCCCAAATAGGGAAGGTCTTTACTGACGGCCTTTTTCCGTATGCCACCACCATCAGCATGAAGATAACCAGAGCTCCTTTCATATTGCCGATTGATTTTACAGATCCTGAAGTGATAGATAGATGGATGATACTGTCCTCAACACGCCCTCACTCTATATATACTTGGGGAAGATTTTCAAGGTTAATGTGTTGTCTACAGTTTGACCAAATTACAGGAACTATTAGGAGAGGAGGAAGGCTGAGTAGAGTCAGTACAACATTTATTGACACCTTATCTGAGAGTTTAAAGTTTTATTATGATCTATTTTCATGTTTACTTTTTACTGAAAAGGGTATTTTATGACGCTTTCACTTTTGGCAGAAGCTTTCAATGTTGTTTAATACAGTGCCTAGATTTTGATCAACATAACATTCACGTAACGTAAATAGACATGGTATGATATCAGGATTCACGTTACATAACAACTTAAGAGTAAAACAAGTCTAATGAATTTGGAATTAATTAATACGTATTGTTCATTAAAACTGGAAATCAAACTGCCAGGGCTGTTTTGGTTTCAAATACATTCAACATAAGTTTTTTTAAAAAAAGGCAAGACGCCAGAAGAGGACAAGCAAGATATACCGAAGAAATACTTTGCACACCATAAACAAACAAATGAAGTACTAAATAGCAGTGATGACGTATCAAGTAATATGAATAGCTCATAAGGAACACGTGGCACACTTCGCGTAACGTAACGTAACGTAACGTAGCGTGAGAGTTCTCCTTTGGACAAATCTTACGTCATATCAACGATAAGTAAATTGCCTCGTAATGTCTTTCATTTTAAAACTCCAAAAGAACCTCTGCCTGGCGTTACGTGAACGTCAAATTAATGTTAAGTTGAGCGTGATCCCGTTGTAAGATATATTTACCTAGTTGATTTATGTTGTGTGCTTTGTCTGTTTTATATTTATGTCTTTGCATCGTCTAAAGGTGTCATCAGAGAATTATCTAGACATAGAGTAGGAACATATAAGTGAGTTAGAATCATCATTTGTTTCTCGTGAAACACATTATTAGGTTTTTACAATAACACATTTTGTAGAACGACTGTAAATTTCAAGTTACCGAGGAAGCAGACCAAGCTTGTTCTAATGGTCGAGTGGTTAGAGAGGATAGCTACAGGACGTAAAAGAAACAGTTGTTCGTTTGGGAAGTAGACTCCAATTTTGATAAGAAGGACAATTTAAATTATCATCGCACGGGAAATCTATAAAGTAACTTTGTTATATTAAATAAACCATAAGTAATAGTAACAAATCATAAATTATGTCTATATTTTAATTTTTTATTGGTTTGAATTGTGATACAAAACGCGAGAATAAGCTGACTAATACACAATGTCAAAATAGATATATAATCTGAACACTTTTAAAATCTAACATTTCTTTTGAAGATTGACTTATAACTTCTCTGTTAGTACACAATAATTTAAACTCTATCCTGTTGGTCCTTAAAAAACCAAAGAGTATCATAGCATAAATAATTGGTTGTTAAAGGGTTGTCATTAAATCCTATCAAAACTATTTTAGCATTTTGTCCGCCTCATTTAACCTATTTACCCCATTTAAACTTTTTTTTTAATTTTACCTATTTTGCTCTTTTTGCACTTTTTACACGTTTTTAACCTTTTTACCTTCTTTACCTCGAATAATACTTTTTCTGCCCTTTTTACCCTCTATATACTTTCCACCCCATAAAACTTTTTAACATTTTTTTCCTTTTATTTGCCCCTTTTGTGACATTTTTATCATTTAACCACTCTATTTATTTTACCCTTTTATATGTTTATGATTTACTTCACCATTTTTACCATTTTTGTCTCTTTTCACAATTTTTGCTCGTTTGTGCCCTTTTTGCCCTTGTTGACATTTTGGTCATTTTTGGTTTGGAACTTTTTTCTTTTGCAATTTTTACCCTTTCTCTATTATTACCCTTTTTTACTAGATTTACATTCTAGCATTTTTACCATTATTATCCTTTAATCCTTTCTAGCTCTTTTCACATTAATTACCCAACTTATCCCCAGATAAATAGTTTCAAGTAACAAGTTTTAAAAATTGTAAAATCGGTAAAAAGAGTAAATTTGTAAAACTTATAAGTACATAAAATATAATTATATTTACTAGAGATAAATCACAACACCTGTAAATTAAAATAGTATAGTGATTGTTGTAGATGCGAAACTCTTCTTGCTTACTCTCCATGGCAACCAAAATTCCATGGCCACTAAACTACATTATATGTATGAGGAAAATTTCCAAATATATTTGTTTTCACCTGCACATCTAGTTAATAATTCTTTCACACTACTAAAAACTTAAATCTGAGCTCAGTGCACATATAAAATACTTATAAAGACTAGTTTACTAACCATCGTAAATAAAAATTTATTATTATTGGCATTAATGAACTTAATTCTACTTTTAATTTTTCTGATATCCTTAATGTAATAATAGATGAAAATAAAATTCCTTTAGTGCATGTTGGTGACCTGGCGGTCTAGGGGTAAGGTGTCAGACCTCTGTGCTGGGGTCTGGGGTTCAATTTCGCTCCCGGCACAGATTTATCTGATTGCCAAACCCTTCTTTCACCTCTGACACGACGTGTATTAATCACAACTTGTGAATGTGTGGAATGCTAGGCCTCCACCGTGGTTCGGATTCCACGTTAAACTGTAGGTCCTCCAATTCATCTCACAATCATCCTATCTTTTCACATTAACGTAAGTGCATATAACCCTAACGGGTAGTAAGACGAGGCGCTAATAATAATTTAGAACATGTTTTCAAAGATTTGTATATTTAAATTAATGATAATCCTAGATGGTCTAATCAAGTGACTCATTTTAGAGATGTTGGACTTATTAAAGTAATTTAGGAACTTTATTCCTGTTTATCTTTAAAAAAAATCACCAGTTCAAACTTAATACATCCTACCATTGATTTCTGTGATATAGTTTACATTGAATTGACTGTTGAACGTGAGATTATATTACAATAACTTCAAATCACGTGTTTGAGATTTATCTTCACCTTTCGATCCCGTGACCAATATTTCTGCGTATACAAACTTGACTGGCTACGACTTGATGATAGAAGATATCAAAGAAAATATCGTAAACAGGATATTCTCAATACATTTCCTCATGGTTCGTCCCTCTTTATTCTCATGATATTCTCACATTCACACACTTTAAATACCTCCTCACATATATAACTTCTATTCTCTATCTATGACTGTTGCTGAGGTTCATTCCTGGAATTTTCTTGATGTAGATATTAAAAATGTTGCCACTGTAATATATATTTTAGCTAAAGCTCGCTCAAAGTCTGCGAGCAGATATTCAAACGTCAATATGAGGGGAAATAAAAGGATATTAGAAGAATTTGGGTGTGGCATAACATTATTACTATTATTATTATAGTGTATAAAATAATTATTTAAGCATTACATAATTATGCTTTGTAATATTACTAGCATCATTTTGTTATTATATTATTTGTTATCTTGCTCCATCTTGTTTATATATAAGCCATGCAAAGTATCGATGACATATGAATGTCTTTAGTGGAATTTTTTTCCCGATCCTTTATTTCGGGGGTTCCCAAACCTTTGTGGACCAAAGGAGTCTTTGCACCAGAAAAATACATTCTGGATTCCTCGTAACAATTTTTACACTAATATTATGCTTACTTAATAATAGTGGTTAAATTTTACAAGTATAAAAATACAAATCGAAAAGCTCGCTAAAAATGTGCAATACTAATTATTATTTTATCGTGAATATGAATAAATAATATAATGAAATTTCCTCACGGAGTTTGAGCTATGGTGTAGTACCGTTTGAAGAACACTGCCTTACATAGTTTTACTTTCTTTACTTATTTCATTTAAATAAATCCGTAAATGTACAGATATATTATATGTTATATACACGCCACCTTTAGTTAATTTCCCCGGTTTTCAAAAGAAGGCTTCTGAGATGAGATAAACTGAAAGTGCTAATCAAATTGGGGGTAAACACTAAAAGCTGTATGCAAATGTTTTTAAAATATGTTTACTTTATTAAAATATCAAAAATATATTTCCTCAGTAGAATGTTTTGAAAATCTACATATTGATAATACTGCATTTTAAAATTATTTTAGTAATGATTTACATAACAATACTAAAACACAGTAGTTAGCATTTAATCAAGTTACAAATAAGTGTGAATGTACAAACACTTGCAAAAATATTATAAAATTATATTTAAAATAAAAGTTACTTGGATGTTAAAATAACAAAAATAAATTAATTTGGGAGGGATACGTGTTTTTTTTGGGGGGGGGGGGTAA
>CABFWO010003331.1:68000-90337 GCA_902155825.1 Timema genevievae
GGGGGGGGGATAAGGTGGGGGGAAGTTTATTTGCTACACAATGAGGACAAAAAAATATTAAGTTTCCTTCAAATCCAACCAGACCTTTATTTCAAAATAGTTAATACGAGATACTTTAAAATGATTTATAATTCACATCTCAGCTTGATTTAAGAAAAATTCACAAATTAATTACAAAAATTTATGTTAATTTTCTAAGTTGAAATATTGTCAAAAAATACAGTACCGGTTAGATATATGATGAACCACCAAACTTATATTTCACTTCATAATAAATAAATGTTCTCTTGTCTTTATCCTTTTCTGACGTAAGAATATGAAAGACTCATCAAATTTCGGTAGTTATGATATGTTCAACTTCCCCTTGGCTTACTTCTTGATCATTTGTTTTGTCTAATTTTTTGGTCACATATTCTACATGATTATTTAAATACTCTTTGGTTTTTGTTGCTGAAGTTGATGGTGTTGTGTCTTCTGAGATCGGTCCTCCAAAAACGAAAAATATTGCCGGAAGGTGCGGAGGAAAAAACCAATGCCTAATTTCATCTGTGGTGGAATCACCGCTGGGACCAGATTGGAAATGTTCGATGTTGGCAGGAATGGAGTCCTTGATAGTAGAATTAGGATTCGTGTCATAACCAGTGCTGGAATTATCCTTTGGGAATGTCGGGTCGGTATTATAAATCAAGAAAAGATTGGCAAGGGACGCAAGGATTGCAGGAACCGGCGGTATCCTGTACCTAGGGGATGCCAACCCCTCCGGAATAAAATCCCCAAACTCTTTATCTAAATATTCTAAAGTTCCATCGGTGATGTACTTCCATACGTCGAAACTAACTGGTTCAGGGGAGGTAAGTCGCGACAAAGAGTCGGAACTTAGTTCAGTGAGTAGATCTGCGTTGCCCTCGGGGTCTATCTCTCCTCGCATGAGGCAGACGATGACAGGGTTGTTGTGGGAGTCCTCTGTTAGGATGGGCTGCAATAGAGATAAGCTTCCAAAGACGGAGTAGGATTCGGCATCCAGGAGATCGTTGAAGTAGATCTGACTGCACCAATTCTCGTCGTCTTTTAGTATATTGGAACCGAAGTGTTTGTTGGAGCGGTTTAAAGGGGGAAGGAGGGAGTGAACAAGAGTTTCTGGCACGTTTATCAACTTTGAGAGTGGGAAGCGCAGATTACCTGAAACATTTCATTGCCTGGAATAGTACATGTCAAACACAAACACATGTTGTTCTTTTGCCCCACTGTTGGTACGTGTACCACAGTTTTTCAACCACTGATACAGAATATTTAGTAGTAATAATAATAAATATATTGAGTAGAAAACATCATCAAACTTTGGAGATAAATAGACCTACCGGATATAAAATAAAACTGAAATTATTTTATTAGGTATTATTAGTTAATGAATTAGACTTTTATTTGTACTTGCACTTCGTCCTAATACCTGCACAGTTATCCACATTATTGGTGTAGGATAATAGGAAGGTGAGTTTAGAGCAAGTGAGTCCAGAGGAATTTAAATAGGCCTAAATTGTAACTTAATCATGATCTTATGTATTGCCTGAAAAAACCGATACCTTTAGACATGTAAAAAACCTAGATTCAACTCAATTAGTAAGATTTTAAATTTTTTATCAATTTTAATTCTGACGACACCTTTAAATGGCAAGCATTATTTAAAAATATATATATATTATTACGATCGTATTAAAGCCTACTAGTCTAATTTATTTAATGAAAATACAGTTTCAAAAGAAATTGCAATTTCACACTAGAATAAATTAATACTGGCCTATGCATAGTATTAGATTAAAACTAAGCCATTTTAAGTTTAAACATATCTTATAGTAATTATTAATAATATTATGATATAACGAATGAACGAATGTCTCTTTGTATATTTTGTTTAGCACCCAGTTTTACTAACCGTTCGGGTTATACACTTATGTATAGTACTAATTACGCTAATATCCTAAGGGTGCAGAAGGTTGAATTTAAAGGAAGTGTAGACACCAGTGGCGTGTCGTGAAGTATTGCCAGGGTAAGCAGCATTAGTTTAAACTTTCCCTGTGAATTGTTCACACCCCTAAGTAGAACACTCATTGGTCAGGTATCGAGGGAGATACATTCCCATGTGAGGTATGTAGAGCGGAGAATATGTATGATTGGTCAAATAGGGCCCAAGTGGGTGAGAAAATATCAATGGTGCAGTTTTAACGAGGTCTGCTTCCCTTGCAACAATCCACGGCACGCCACTGGTAGCCACATTTGCATGGAGGGAGGCTAGAAAACCATTTAGGAAAACTACCTTCAGTACAGCTGACCGAGAATCGAGCTCCGATCTCCCCGTCATCGGCAGATTATATTATTATTATTATTATTATTATTTAGCACCACGTCTTACTACCCGTTCGGGTTATACGCTTAAGTACTAATTACGCTAATTGATTAGGAATTGGGAAGGTTGAATTTAGAGGAAGTGAACCCACATTTGCGTGGAGGGAGAGTGAAAAACCATTTAGGAAAAACAACCCCCAGTTCACCCGACCGAGATTCGAACCTCGATCTCCCCATACTCGGCAGTCAAGCTCAACACGACTAGCGCGTTAGCCAACTACGCCACCGAGGCGGGTCAGATTATTATATTTCGATAGTTATGCCTTAGACCATTCGACCACCAAAATGGGTCTTTTGTATTTAAACATGTGTAGGTAAGAAGTATATTTTAGAATAGTACTATCTATATAGAGATTGACAATATACTTTGTAAATACTGAAAAAGTATTAGTTTAGGCTGTTAAAGAATATTTTAGGACCTACTTCAGTGGCCGCATGATCTAAGGCGTCAATATAGCAGTATAATAGATTGTCGACGGTGATGACGAGAAGATCAAGGTTCGAATCTAGGTCGGGTCTACTGAGGGTGGTTTTCCCCCCAAATGGTTTTCCACTCTCCTTCCATGAAATTCGGGTACACTTCCTATAAATAACAAAAACGGATAGTAAGACGGGGCTATAAAAAATATGTGTTTCCATCTTCTTCGGTCTTTATCATCATCCAATATTAAAAGTATAAACTAAAGATTCAATATGGTTCCTCTAGAGTTTAGGCTATATAGATATTGTTTTGTCAAATGATGGTTATGTAAGCAATGACGCTAAAAGTGACCTATTCATAAATTGTAGGGGTTTTAGAAGTTACACTTCGCATTCATTGCATCTAGACATTTAACCCGCAACTGTGTGCAAGCTTACTAGGGGGCAGTATTCATAATTAAGGCCGTATGCATATTCTAGTCTTGAGAGTCAACCAATCTCTCATCATATTAATGATGAGCAGCTCAGGTAGAATAGGGTATTGGATGGCCGTATTTATTGTCTAGTCTTGGGAGCCAACCAATCTACCGGTATAAGAATAACAAAATATTTAAAGTCAAATGGGCTATTGAATGACTGTGTTTAACGTATATTCTAGGAATTTGACCAATCTCACTTTATACAAATAACAATCAGTTAAAGTCAAATGGGGTGACGTCTAAATCTGGACTGTTATGGCCCTAATAATTGTCAAGCTTGTTTAGTCTGGATTTACAGTTACGTGGAGGTTGGGATTGGAATTCTGGTAGGTTATATTAGTGATTTTTTTTCCCTAACTGGTTACAACTTTTCATACATGCAAATGTGGGTACATTTCTGCAACATTCTTCCTTGCTCATCCCTACCACAATAGTAAAAGTCAATGTGCATAGCTAGGACAAATAGCAAAATTCAAAACAAAAATAAATTTAAATATTTAATAGTGAAAATAAATCTGTTTTATTACCAAATCTTTAGTGCCATATGTTTTAAGTAATTCCTTAGCATTACAAACACCTTTAAAGTAGCATAAACTCACCGAATCTATTATTTATGTTGTCTAAGGGGTAGCCATCTATTGTAACCAAAGCGAGCACGAAAGAAAAATGAAAATAACCTAACATTCTCTTGGAAGGAATTTTCCTCTTAAAAAATAAATTAAAATTAACCTAAACAAGGTCTTATATATGCCCTCTTGGTTTTCTGTCGAGATAATTTGTGAAAAACAGTTCATATCACCCAACACTGATATGGCATTTAATGTCTTCTCACATTAACAGAGATAGTTTTATAAATAGATTCTATTGAACTTCAGTCTACAACTCTTAGCTCAGTCAGTAGCATGTCTGTAAGATAAGCTAAAATACCTAGGTTCAATTCCCTGCATGGCCATTAAAAGAAGATGTGATTGATGAAATTGGTACTTCTCCTTTCACAATGATAATTTAACGCCTGAGGAATTATACGAATGGTCTGTTGTAAAATTAAGTTAAATTTTAAGTCATGGTTTAAGATATTCAGTCAGTTAAGAAAGGGAAAATTAAATACCCGAAGCAATACTCATAGGGTATTAAACAACTATTCACTATTTAAACAATTTTCATGTAACAATCTGTAGATATTTATTTTTAGTTTGCAATATTATAATAATATAGAATACGTTATGGAAGAATGAACTATAATATTTAAACCCAAATGGCTATGAATTATAAAACTAGTCATAACAAGCCCAGTTGCAAAAGACTTGGTGTGCTGCATTATAAATAATCCTATAAAATTTAAACCCAACCTCTCCATCCCTGATGCAGAGAATATTGAGAGTTAAGAACATAAACCAATATATATTAATAAAATTAAGAGTTTATGTATCTGTGTGTCCGTCTGTAATGGGTGTTCCACGATATCTACCGCACTCAGCAGACGGAAATTTAAAAACTAGTAGTCCCTGTGCGCCAACATGTACAATACATCTCGAAATCTGAATTTTGAAATTTGTATCAAGAGTTTTATAAATTAATTAAAAACAGAAGAAATTAAGAAATATTAAAGCCACCAGAAAGCGTTACTACTACATTTCATATAATTATTAGTAATTAAGTTTGGTAGCCATTTAAATTTGGTTGCCATGGAGAGTAAACAAGGAGAGTTTGGTATCGACAACAAACTCTTCTTCTCGTGTCGTCATGATATACTATTTGTTAAATGTTGTGAGTTATCTATAGTAAATAGATATTATGGATCCGATACATTAGCTCTGTTGGTCGTGAGTCTGCCTACTGAGCTAAGGGTCACGGGTACAATTCCCGGCATTGCCTAAAATTTATCATTGATTAATTAACGGCTGGGGACAGGATGTCCTAGTCTTAAGTTATACTATAAGGCAAATTAAGCTACGACAAGCCTAGCAAGCGGTAGTGGAAAATATATGGTTTGGATTAAAAACTGACTCAGGACACAGGCTGGAAACAATAATGGATATAAAAAAATAAAGAGCTTTAATGTATTATTAATTTCTACCTGTAAACTGTTTTGCCCTTTTTTACACGTTTTATAATGTTTTAAGCATTTTACCCTTGACTATTTATCCTACGCTAGGCTGGGTAATTAATGTAAAGGGGGGGGCTAAAAGTGAAAAAAGGACCTAAATAGTAAAGATAGTAAAATGTAAATCTAATCAAAAAGGGCTATAAGACCAAATAGAAAGAAAAAATCTTGGATGGTCAAAAATTATCAAAATGTTAGGAATGATATTAAAAAGAGCTAAAAGGGAACAACAGAGCAAAAATAGTTATAAGGGCAAAAGAGGCATAAATGGTAAAAAAAAAAGGGCAAACAGTAAATCATAAACAAATAAAAAGGGTATAAAGTTTACAAGAGGTAAAATAAATATAAAGGAGAATAGAATTAAAAAACACAAAAGGGCCAAAAGGAGTAAAAAGGAGAAATAAGGGTGGAAAGTTAAACGGGGTAAAAAGCGTAAACAGGGTGGAAAGAATAAAAAGGGGTAGAAGTGGTTAGTATGGCAATAGGGGAAACAATGGTAAAATGGGTATTACTTTAGGGTAAGGAGGGTAAAAAGGTTAAAAGGATTTAAAACATGCAAAAAGGGGCAGATTTAATAAATTTGTTAAAAGTGTAAACGGGGTAAAGTAGTTAAACGGTGTGAAAGCGGTAAAATAACATAAAATACTCTAGGTTGGATTTAATAACAACCATTTGACAACTTATTATTTATGTCGTGACACTCCTCTTTCCTTTTTATTAGCTTCAACAGGCTAGAGTTCTAAGGGCCGTATGCAAGAACTTGAATAAAGGGTGATTACACGGTGCTGCTTTTGATAATATTCACTTGCTTCTTTTGACGCAACCTTGACACTTTCCCTGAGAGAATATGTGGCTGCAAAATTCGCTAACTGATAAACATTTACACAATGCTTCTAAAAAGTGGTAAGTCACCAGTATTTAGCCGGTCTTGTGTGTCATTGCGTCAAAAAAAACTCACCTCGCACGTGCGTCTCAAAGAAGGTGTGTAGCCAGCTGTCCGTCTCGTGCATGCGTATTAAGGCAGACCCATCCGCTGGTCGCTCTTAAAAGCGCTGACACGCCGCTTCTTTTGAAGCTGCTGGTAAATCAGCTAGTTATTCGCTTTTCGGGAGCGTTAAAGTTGGATATGTTCAACTTCTCAGCTAGCGACTTCTATTCGCTGCGTCTTCAAAATTATGACGCGAGATAATAAAATAAGCCGCATCTTTAGAATCTTTTACCAGCAAATTCGCAAGCTTATAAAGAAGCTTGTTGTAGCACCGTGTGATTCACCCTCTAGTGTATGTTATACGCTTAAGTACTAATTACGTTAATGGATTAGGATTTGGGAAGGTTGAATTTATAGGAAGAGAGCACGCATTTGTGTGGAGGGAGAGTGGGAAACAGTTTAGAAAAAAAACATCTCAGTTCAGCCGACCGAGAATCGAACCTCGATTTCCCCGTCCTCTGCAGTCAAGCTCAACACGACTAGCGCGTTAGTTAACTACACCACCGAGCGGGTACCACACTTTGGTCCACTAAGCATTCACACATATCTTCGATCAAGACATATCTACGAGAGGAACGATGGCACCATGGGACTGGCCCGATCAGCGGAAGGAGGCTGCCACAGCATTGTAATCAAGTATTGTTAAGGAGTAGATGGCTGTAATGGCCGTGGTTAGGTTTTAGGAGTAATTTAATTTACTTATTCAAGAGAGTATTAATAACCTTTATGTGTTTCATGTAAATGTAGTTTAGTCTTAAACTTTCTGGCTCGCAGTGCAAGCCATTTGTGACGTTCTATGTCACTGATATATGCTGGGTCCATTAGACCTACAGTTTAGATAATAGTGTGTCCCACTCCATGGCCTGCACGACCATATCGTAGTCAGCAGTGCCTTCAGACAAAAGGGGCTGTTTAGGTTGTTCCAGGCCTAGCAGTGTGCCTTATTAGGTGTTGGTCGGCTCTCTTAGAGTTACTGGTGGTGCTTATCGCCATGAGTGTAGTTTTCCTTAATGATTGTTGTTCAACTTGTGGATCTCTTTTTGCCCTTCAGGCATGGCTCTCGTTTGTTGCATATTATGATATCGTCCCTTAGAGAGGACGAATCACCCCATTCTGGGTTTGATAGTCGACCGTCTCGGGTTTGATCACCTCGAGTCTGGCTCGAACCAATTGGTTATTAGCCGGGTCATTATGTGCTTGGCCTAGAACCCTGGATTGGAACTTTTGTCTACAGTTTAGCTGGAATATGTAAAGCCTTAACAAACACTGTGTAGCATGTAACAATTGTACCTGAATGGAAATAAATTAAGCTAGCCTCACTAGCACGGGTAATCTTCTTCCCCTATAGTAAGTCTGCTAGTTTGTTTCACCAAGCTAACTGGTTAACTTATCGTGTAGGGTATTCTTGTGAATGTAATTGTTTATTGACTAATACGGCATTTGTGTTTCTATAAATAACCAGGGATTTGCCTGTGTTGTACTAATGTTGGCGCTTGCCGCCTTGAGAACTATAGAGTGGGAACACTAGATATAATTCGCTTAGAAGTTATCAAGTTACGGATCCATGTTTTGCCTAAAACTTCACTAACTGGATAGTGTTGTATTATTTTTAATGTATGTGTTGATATGACTGATCTCATTAAAACCTATTTGTGTATCTCCATCAATATCTTTGCTTTTACTTGTTTTATATCTTGAATGTATTCCCTGTTTACGTACCTGGGGTTTAAAGAAAATAAACCACCGGTGCAAGTCAATACAATATAAATAAACCTACCTTCAACGTTTTAAAGGGTGACCTGGTGGTCTAGGGGTAAGGTGTCAGACTTCTGTGTTGAGTGTCCGGGGTTCAATCCTCGGTCCCGGCACAGATTTATCTGATTGCCAAACCCTTCCTTCACCTCTGACAAGACGTGTTAATCACAACTTGTGAATGTGTGGAATGCCAGGGCTCCACCGTGGTTCGGATTCCACGTTAAACTGTGGGTCTTCCATTTCATCTCACAATCATTCTTCCATTGCACATTAGCGTAAGTGCGTATAACCCGAACGTGTAGTAAGACGCGGTGCTAATAATAATAATAATAATAGTAATAATAATAATTCAACATTTTAAAGTGTCCAAAGAGAAATTAGTACGACCTGAGTAATACTAGTCCTCGTGGTCGTTCACTGCCCCATTTGACCTCAAGGCAGAGCTGCGAGGGTGTTCTAATTGGGATCTAGTTCCAACGGCCAAGCACGAGTGATGGGTAACAATAGGGCGTGAGGATACAATTATTGGTCCTCACAATCACAAAGGTAAGGTCAGTAATGTCTACACTCAGCCTCACAACAGTCTGGAGAACAGTGCAAGCAGTCATTACTAGCGTCTGATACAGTGAATATCTCTTAAACCTTAGGATTAAAATTATCATCATATTTTTTACACCATGTCTTACTATCCGTTCGATGTATCCAAATAATAATGCTTCCAAGCATTGAAAGAGGAAGATAGAATTTTAGAGGAAATGTATTCTCATTTGCGTGGGGATAGAGAGTGTAAAACAATTTAGGGAAAAACTAACATCAGTACACATGATACCCGCTTCGGCGGCCTAGTTAGCTAACGCGCTAGTTTCGTGTTGAGCTAGACTGCTGAGGACGGGGAGATCGAGATTTTAATCTCGCTCGGGTGAACTGGGGTGGTCTTTCATAAATGGATTTCCACTCTCCCTCCACGCTAATGCGTGTTCATTTCCTCTAAAATCAACCTTCCCAATTTCAAACCCATTAGAGTAAATAGTACATAACCGTATAAACCGAACGGGTAGAAAGACACGGTGCTAAGTATATAATAAATACACAATACCAGTTTAAGAAACCTGATATACCTGTTTTTGGCAGCCCAGTCTAATGAGAGAGTGATGTTTTTTTAAGTTTTTCACTACGTATACTTAACGTTCAATTTCTAACCCAACTGAAACGACTTACAATCTATCTTAATTCTACTTCAGACACAATATTTATTATTTTATCTAATGTCTTATCTCAGTTAAAAAGCGACAAATTCCCAAAACCTATATTTTTTTAACCATGTTGGGACTCTACTTCGTTACCGTTTATTTGTGGGTATTATTAAATGCTGAGAACTAAAATAAACGTTTTTAAATTTATTCCTGAGAAATAAATGAAGACGTTTTTGATATAAATTCTAACACGATGTAATATGTGACAACTTTCTAGTTGGTATAGTTTTTAATTAGACAATTGCCATAATCTAAAGTGAAATAGAAAGGTATCATGATTGTCTAACAGATGGCAGCACTAGGTACTATCTCATGACTCATAATTGTCTAACAGATGGCAGCACTAGGCACTAAAACAGGTCTCATGGTTGTCTAACAGGTGGCAGCACAAGTACTGACTAAGGTCTCATGATTGTCTAACAGATGGCAGCACTAACTCAAGCTGTGTTAAAATTGGATTCACGCCCGTTTCCCCTGTACTCTTCATTAATGTGACTGACTAATAGGTACAAAATGAATGATAATTTCAAAGATACCCCTATAATTACAGGTTTTTTATATCATTAAATTATAAATAAGGAATATAAGATGTGATAGTATAATTGTATTACAATTTTGTCGATTTTTCCCATACTTCACCTCTTACTGCCCATCCGGGATATGTCCATATTTATATTAATTTGATAGGTAGGAGTTAGGTATAATTAAGATAAAATGTACGTTTATTTTGGTGAAGAGAGAATGAAAAATCATTAAAAAAACTATCTCAATACATCCGACTGAGATTTGAATACCTTGTCACCAGCCAACTAGATAATTCAAAAATGTTGCCTTTATCCACTTGCCCATTAGTGAATGTTTTTGTTGCGCTTTAAGGCCTATACTGATTTAGATAGTAAATGAAAACATACGTACATATAAAAATGTATATGCATACAGTTAGAATATGTTGCCTTTCTATTTGTGAATTGATCCATAATATCAAACATTCTAAGACAAAAATTTACCTATTGAAATTAGATCTTTAATTGAAAAATCCTATTTATAAATATCAATTTAAAAATACCTGGGGGAAAAGAATACATGCTAAAGCAGTGAGTATTTAAGTGTAATATAAAACTACTTTTAATGCAACGGTATAATTTTAAAGACACTTATCTTGGAAAATATTAGTTTGAACTACTATTTAATAGATATGATTGGTCATATTTAATGAAAATCATATTTTCCCGCTAGTTTTCCAGAATATATAAATAAAAGTGTGCATATATAAATTAATAAATACATATATATTTATATATACATATATTTGCATATATATTCATATATGTATAAATAAATATATATGTGCATATATATATATATCGTTTTAGACCAATGCAAGCTTCTCTTAAGGCGATTGACCCTTTTCATATGGCGTGGAAATGCAGAACCATGGGAAACTAATTTTATCTTCAAGAATTTTTATTGTTTTGCAATTTTCTTTTCGGAAACGGTTTTGATCAAGAATAGAAGCTTGTTACATTCAGGTAAAACAGGTAGAGAAAGAATTGTGATCGTCAAAAATATCGAACTCAAGATTTTGATAAATCTCGACGTTTCATTACCACCCAAATCAGAAAAAGTTGTTTTTGAATTTCCGTCTGTTTGTCTGTCTGCCTGTACCTCCAACTAGAGCCTAAACCATTTTACCGATCGGGCTAAAACTTGGTGTCTAGGGTTTTCATAGGGCTGACCCGAAGGGTTTTTGGAATTGGATATCTAACCCTAAAATTAAGGGTAGTTTACTGAAGGGCAAAAGGAGAAAAAGTCGATTTTATCAAAATCGGCTCTAACGATTTTAATAAAATTTCATTTATAAACATTTATAAATATTCCAAAAAAAATGGCTACCCTCAATATTTCGGCAAAATGAATATAAGGGTTTCGGTATGATGCGTAAATTTTCATTTCTATCGTATCTCCGAAACTATTTGAGATACGAAATTACTTATCATTACACACATATATAGATCTATTTATAATACAAATATTTTATTCGAAGCATATTTTTTATAAAAACCAATAACTTTCAAGCTATACATAATTTTTTTTTATTTTTTAACTTTTCGAAAACAAAAGCTAAAGTACTGCGACCGTATAAAAAATCTAACCTAAAATGTTGATGGATGTCGATATCTCACGACCCCCCCGAACCCTAAACAGTGATCTTAGCAATGCCGTCTGTGTGTCTGTTTCAACTTAAAATTAAGAGTAGTTGAATAAAGGGTGAAAAGGAGTAGTTTAATAAAGGGCGAAAAGAGAAAAAATCGATTTTCTCAAAATCGGCTCTAACGAGTTTGATTAAAATTCGTATTTTAGCGTTGATTAAGATTATAAATAAACGGGTTACTTTCATTTTCCAATGAAAATAAATTTAGGGTACCTTACAGATCTGAAATTTCCGGATCTCAGAGAATTATTTTAGATACTAAATAACTTATCATTGCAAAATTATAGTATTATTAAAAATAAAAACTTGTATATGGAATATATTTTTATAAAACTAACAGTGTCTGAGATATTGGCAAATATCTTAATAGAATTTTGTGAGCTTTAGTTGTAAAGAGATACCACTTAAGTTTTAACGCAATAATTATCCAATGCCATAGGGCATAGAGTAATTAAATATAAGTTTCTCAAAAAGCTTATTATATTTTTCCTTAAACTTCCTAGGAGAAATGTGTGTACAACAATGATCTATCTCCATTTTAGAAAATATTTTGATTTTTAATTGGTCAAAACTTATAAATGAGGAATTTAATAGCAATGTGATGACATGAATATGTGCCTAATAAAATGTCGAAATTTTTAACAGGAAGTCGAAATTTTAATACGAAGTGTTGACCCTTGTGGACCCAATATTGATCTTTTTTATAGGTTCAAACATACAAATGAGGACATTAAATATTTAAATATAAAATTATAAAATTTAAAACCGGGACTCAAAAAATGTTTTACGTAAGTATAGTGCAATTTATGCTTGGGTTTGCTAGAGTATATAGATAGTAGACAAACCTCCTTTATAATTCTAACAGTGATCAAATATAAATAGTTTTGACATTTTTCTATAGAAAATTGCCGGCTGCCTAACAAAAAATAAGAAAGTGTAACACCTAATAAACATTGATCTATTATCTTAGAAGGGGTATAGAAAATATTCCTATAAAAACTTAACTCGTGGTCGAGAAAACTGATATTTCCAAACGTTTGATTTTTCCGCAAGACATGTCCGGTAGCTATCGCCATCCACGGTTTCCGTGATCCATCTCTTCTTGTTGGCATGGAAGGATATTTTGAACGGTTGTGAAGCCATGCCACACATTTCACCCTCCCGCCCACCACTCCACAAAATAGGTTTTAGACTTGCATTCGATAGGACCAAGGGCCGTAATTTAAATGTTTCCCAATCAATTAACTTCTTGTATTGGGCTCTGGAATTATTTATAAGAACAATATTAAATAAAATGGACCATAGCGTTTAGGCTTTATTAACTGCATAAACATTGAAGTATAAGTTTTTATTACATACTTTTTTTCGCCGCGTCTTGGGTTGTTCGCATACTTACACTAGGGGTAAAGAAGTGGGTATTTGGGGGAAATGTAGTAGAATTTGAGTGTAAGGTGAATGCGAAATTATTTAGGTAAAAACACCCACAGTACACAACCGACCAGTTTAAAAAAAAAACAATCTCCCCAGCTACGTCAGTCTAGTCTAGTCCAATAATGACTCCTTTGAACAATGTATCTCAAACTGTGGTTGGCAGTGGTGTGCCGGGTGGACCGCATATGTACGGTAGGGAAAAAAATTAATATTGTGTGAGAGAGCTAAAGAATACAAGATTGAGAGGTGGGTTCTGTTAAACAACAATATCTTGTCACACAAGTACTTCTTCCTAAGTCGAAGAGCTGAGGGTTTGTTTGATGTGATTTCTATCCATCCGGAGCTGGGAATGCACTCAGATCTTCAGCTGGTTAGTTCTGCCTGCACCATCTGGTGGAAATCCCATGTACTTGGTGAGTTCAAGAAAGTGTGGTTATTCTCTGTTGCCTTCCACACACAATTTCTCAGAGCGAATGTGAAAGGGCCTACCAATTTTGCCAGGAAAGGTATTTTCATCTACCTTCCAGGATACTTTTACACGCCACAATCGACATGGGACAGACGGATTTACTTCCTCTCCGAAGGAAGTTGTGCTACGGATTTTTATCTCACAAGTAAAATCCGTTAACCCAAGCTGGTTTTGAGCCCACAAATATCGGGTCCTAAGGTAAGCACTTTACCCCAAAACTACCGTGGTCAAACCCCCCCCCTCTCTCTCTCTCTCTTACTCTCAGTAGACTGGACTGTCAACACGTAGCCTCGTTCCCCCTCTAAAATAATCCGCTCAAAGCGTACACTTCTAATACCGTGAGAGAAACACTGAACTGATTTATTTAAAAAAATAAAGGAGCCATGTTCGGAGCAATGCATAAATGAAGACAACCTTTTATATTACCTACAATCAATGTTCCGTGAACATTTTAAGATCATGGTGTACCTAACAAGCTTAACATTTTTGCGGCACACTTTTGTTTTGGATAGGCCTATGCGCCACCGTACAAGAAAATATATTACGCACGCAGTCCAACGGTTGATCAGAGTTAGGAAAGTATAGATTTTTGTTTCCTTGAAGTACCTACAAATGTTACAAGATTAAAGGTTTAAGTTAATTTTATGTTCACGCTTGTTTAACATTGGAAAACATTTAGTTTCAAACCCTTAGTAATTTGGTTAAACCATAGCTCTAACTTCACGTTACTGAACACGATACGCGGTACCCTGGGTTGTGACGTCACGGCACACCTAGTTCCTCGCGGCACACAAATGTTTCGCGGTACACTAATGTCCCGAGGTACACCGTTTTCAGAACACTGAAGTATAGAGATCATTCCTTCCTAATTTTTTTTATCAATGAATTTTACTAGCTATTTAGGTTTTACGGATTTATTATAATTACTCTAATGGGTTAGGAATGAGGTATTAAGTTTGTTTTTGTTTTTTTAGCACCACCGCTTACTAACCGTTCGGGTTATACGCCTCTGTACTAATTGCAATAATGGTTTAGGAATTAGGAAGGATTAATTTAGAGAAAATTCACTCACATTTGCGTGGAGGGAGAGTGAAAAACCAATTAGGAAAAACCACCCTTAGTATACCTGACCGGGATTGAACCCTGATCTCCCCATTTTTGGAAGTCTAGTCCAACATGAAATTAGCGAGTTAGAACACATAGCCGCCAAAGCGGGTGTTATGCATTTTAGAGGTAATCTACCCTCATTTGCTTGGAAGGAAAGTGGAAAACCATTTTGAAAAAGCTACTCTCAGTAGACACTACCGGGATTCGAACCTCGATTTCTTAGTATTCAGCAAGCCAGTCCAACACGAGAGTGATGCCTTAGACCATTCGGCCACTTAAGCGTGTATTATTTGTGTTATTCATTTGTTATGAAATAATTTATTATCCTTGGATTTAAAGTCAGAATTATTTTATTTTGTCCTTCCAACCTTTAATAATCGAGAGAAAGTGACGCTAAGTGTCATCTCTAACCAATTACTTTACTGTACATTGCTACTAATTTAATGTAGACCCTATTAAATGTGTATAAAACCGAAAGTGTACTAAGACAGGAGTAAAAACATCAATTAAAGAAGAGAGGACTCAAATGAATTCTTTCCCTTGGGTAAGAGTATGAAAAACCTATGGGTGACTATTCCACTATTAACTTTGGTGATTTAGTATTATTGTATAGTATACATTATAATATTAAAACTACAAAGATTTTTTGTTGCAAGACAAGTTCAAACATTCTAAGAATATAAAGAAAAAATATAAACGCTATCGTTTATAAAATATCACTAAAATTTACACAGGTAAAATTTCCTTCTTGCTACTTCTATATCCATACCTACTGTTTTATATAATTCTCTTCCAGTACAGGTATGGTATTAATAGGTTTCTTAGCAGTCTCGGTGGCGTTGTTAGCTCACGCACTAGTTTCGTGTTGAGCCAGACTGCCTAGAACGGGTAGATCGGGGTCCAAATCTCGCTCGGGTGAACTGGGGATTGATTTTCCTAAATGGTTTTCCACTCTCCCTCGACGCTAATGCGAGTTCACTTCCTCTAAATTCAACCTTAACCATTTATACTCTATTAGCGTAATTAGTACTTAAGCGTATACTCCGAACGGGTAGTAAGATTCGGTGCTAAGTATTATTAATACGTTTCTTACTGTGCTAGAAAAGAGTAATGCATATGTAATGTTTTTTCGATATCGGTGACCTGGCGGTCTAGGGGTAAGGTGTCAGACTTCTGTGCTGAGGGTCCGGGGTTCAATCCTCGGTCCCGGCACAGATTTAATCTGATTGCCAAACCCTTCCTTCACCTCTGACAAGACTTGTATTAATCACAACTTATGAATGTGTGGAATGCCAGGCCTCCACCGTGGTTCGAATTCCACGTTAAACTGTAGGTCCTCTATTTCGTCTCACAATTACCCTAACATTATACATTAGTGTAAGTGCGTACAACCCCAAATGTGTAGTAAGACGTTATGCTAATAATAATAATTTTCTCGATATCTTTCGACGGGCTCCACTATTTTCCGAGGGTGACTGTACGAGGACCAACTGAGCCGAGCGCGGCTGTCATTAGCATACAGCGGAGTCTGTGATCGGAAACAGCGACAGAGAGATGATAAGGGGTAGGGATGTTGGACGGGGGGGTATGAGGAGAGAAGAGTGTGAACTGGGGAAATGCAATTGGCTTGAATGGTTTTCAGACCGGTGTGTGGGTATTGGAGTGCGATTAAGTCGACAATGGTAAGGCTGGGGGGTAGGGTGACGAATTTTTTTTTAGTAAAAATAGATGAAGTAAAGAATATTACTGCACCAACTTTATCATAACCAGATCGTTAAGTGTTTGATATTTCAGATAAATATATTCATTTATTTAGTTTATTTGCTAATATTTGTAGGGAAGCTTTTTGAATGATAAATGGAATCTTAAATAGCAATTATTAGGAATAGTTTTCAAACTGTTTATGAATTTATTTCATGATGTGTCAAAATTTAGAAAATAGTGGACGCCATTTAGCTTTCTTTGGATTTATTGAACGCATGTACAATTACTATTCTATCTAAATACAAGTATAATTTAATAAATATTTTCAAAATTTATTTTCGAAATAATAGCCTGTTTGTTGGATTAGATTAATTTCCTTTCGTGTGTACAGTATGTCGCTGGCATTCATAATGTGTTAAGATAGCATTGAAATATATTTAAATATCAAACTTTAAACAAAATAGATTAACCGTTAAATATATATATAAGTGTTTATGTATGTATATATATATAAGTGTTTATGTATATAATTTCAAGTGCATGCAAGCATACATACATATACATAATTACTATTAGCACCACGTTTTACTACCCTTTCGGGTTGTACGCACTTTCGCTAATGTGTAATGGTAGGGTGATTGTGAGATGAAATGGAGGACCTACAGTTTAACGTGTGATCCGAACCACGGTGGAGGCCTGGCATTCCACATATTCACAAGTAGTGATTAATACACGTCTTGTCAGAGGTGAAGGAAGGGTTTTGCAATTAGATACATCTGTGTCAGGACCGAGGATTGAATCCCAGATCCCCAGCACAAAAGTCTGACACTTTAACCCTAGACCACAAGGTCACTAATACACATATATATACATATATCGATCCTATATTCATGAAGTATGCATCCACTCTAAAAAAACCTTTTTTGGAATCGGGAGCAAATAAATTTACATTGTCATCACACTCTGAAGCTTTTTTTCCGAGTTACAATACATTTTCCATGCTTCGTATATGTAATAAAGTAAAATCAAAAGGATAGCTTCGAATCTATCTATTCAAGTAAGCTATGCTTCTTAATATTAAAAATTTATTGGAACAATCTAAAATTTATGTTTGGCAACATTAGGGTTTTTATTTATAATAATTGCTAACCGAAGCATTGGAAAGGAATGCAAAATTTGTGTTATTAATAATACTTTTGGGGGGAGTGTAGGTGTTGAATAGTAAACTTTCTACTCCTACCCCTTGGTTATTGTCCTGAATATTTTTTTTTATTATTCCACTGCAGTTCTACACAAAAATGTGCGGTCCCAAAAAATTATTGTGCCGTTACAAATCCAATTTTTTTTGTTAAATTCTGAAAAGATTACTAGGTCTATAAATTATTTAAATAAAAGAGATGAATACACTAAAAAGTCAATATTTATTTTATATAGTGGATAACATATTTAACTTAAAATTATGAGGATTGACAATTTTCCCCAGTATCTGCGTGCAGCATACTAAGTGGGGGAAGGGGCTCTGTTGGAGAAGGTGGCACAAAAAACCATCACATTTATACATAAAGCCATCAATTGGTGAGCTGGATCAGTAGTTGTTACTAAATACTAGGTACAAACAAATAATAGCAAATAGAGATGAACAGTTTTAGGTAAAACATGTCAGTTCATTGAATATCCAGGTGAATGGTGATGTATTCGTAGAGGCTTAATAATTAAAGATATTGAAGTATTAACATATCTTTACAAAAAGATACCCAACGTCAGTGACAGTTTCACCCACAAAGATCTGTCATAGATAAGTGATATTACTTTATTGGAACCCATTTTATAAAATACCTGGTGTTTATGGTGCTGCCTCGGTTAGAGAGAAATTGCAGCGCAGACGTTCAGCTCTAACACAATATTATTTGGTTTAAGATGCTTTATATAAAAATATGGTTCACTCTAAAATTAAGTAAAAAATTTCAACAGGGCTCTTTTTCCTTAGCAACACTATTTTTTTTTTATTAATATAAAACTATGTGTGAAACTGTTACTCAAGCTTATTTTTAGCCAATTTTTAATCATATTTGCGGAGCTATTCGACCAGAATTGATGAAAAAGAGGTTTATTAGCCTCCCTCTAACAAATAGACAAATTATTTTAAAGGTTCATAACAGAAAATTTTAATATATTAGAAAACTAGCAGTGAGTTTTCCTCTTTACCTTGAGATAAAAATTGTAGTAATTTTCTTTCCCTTCTTTTTTATTGACATGACAATGGGTGGTTGTAGGCAAAGGGTGAAAGGGAGTATAAGATTAGACATAATAGAGAAGTAGTTCCATAAAACTACACAGACCATTGTCTTTTCACTCGTGTGTCCTGAGAGCAATTGATAATATCTCGCTGACCGAGGTGACCACCTCTATGTTTTTGGGATAAATTAACTAGAGCTATCCGCATTACATTTATTCCATTTAAATATTTGACTTTTTTTTAGAAAAGTAAAATATTAAACTTTCCGAAATGGATTTTTGATTTTGATCTCATATCTCAACTGAATATTGTGAAGCTTAATTGTTTAGATATGATTTAGCAAAGTCCATCCAAAGTATTGTAATGTTGCACATGATACAATCTTTTTAAAAAAAAACTTCACTAGATTTTTACAGTAGTATGCTCGATATCAAGGTTATTAACGCCCTACTCTAATAGGTTGGAATAAGAAGATGAACCAGAAAAAATGAACCAGCATTAGCATGGACAATATATGGCAACTAGTAATGAACCACTTCAAGATGGCAGGTCAAGAATTCTAATAGTCCAGCGGAGGTCATGTTGTAAACTGTACAGTATGTGCAGTTCTAAGATAACTTTACACTATTCTTTGGATTATTCTAATTTTATTCAAGGAAATAAGTAATCAATATGACGTTGACTTCGGTGGTCTTGAGGTAAAGTGCTTGCCACGGATTGTTCTTGAGCGATAACAATCCGTAGCACAACTTCCTTTGAAGTTAAAATAGAGCCGTCGGTACCATGTCGATTGTGGCATCTAAAAGAACCCTGGAAGCTCTGTGAAAATAGCTACCCGGCAAAATTTGTAGGCCTAAATTATTTCTATTTCACTCATAGAAAATTCTAACGTGCTGATATAATCAGTCGGTTCATAGAGAGCACGCTAAATACCTCAAATAAATAAATATTAAGTAATATAAATTTGACCCTATAATATAATCACATTGTTTTTAATTTTATTTTAATTTTTATTAATTTCACTTTGATCAGGAACTCACCACTCCACACTTCCTGTTTAGTTGGTGCTTACATCTCCTTGTGTGCCCCCTCCCTTCCCCCTCCTTACCAACAAACACCATAACCCCTCAAAAAGCCACTCTTACCTTTAAAAGAACGTCGTCCCCTCGTTAATCTAAAGACAGAATCTCTGATTTACGAAGCAAAAAGAAATAAAACAAAAAAGAGAGAGAAAGAAGAGGATAAGAATAATAAAAAAAAAGCTGTAAATTTCTGGACAGAGCTAGGCCAAGAACCCGTAGTGATAAATCATTATTTATGGCCGCATTCGATTTACATAAGTAATGAAGAAGTGTTTGGGACAACAAGTGTAAATGCGACACTTTTCAAGCCGGGGTCAAAAGAATGGATATGTTTGCAATATTTGTTTCCCCCGCAACCTTCATTACCATTTTAAGTTATTTCTTTCTTTAGAATTTGTATACATGATTTTATTAAATAGCCCACCGGAAAATTAAACCATGATTTACTTGCTTATGAACATCAGTAATAATAATAATAATAATAATATTTAGCACCGCGTCTTACTACCCGTTATACGATTAAGTACTAATTACTCTAATGGGTTAGGAATTGGGAGGGTTGAATTTAGAGGAAGTGAACACGCATTTGCGTGGAGGGAGAGTGGAAAACCATTTTAGGAAAAACCACTCTTAGTTTACCGACCGAGATTCGAACCTCGATCTCCCCGTACTCGGGGGTCGAGCTCAACACGAACTAGCGCGTTAGCCAACTACGCCACCGAGGTGGGTGTTTTATGAACATCGTTACGAGGTTATATGGTTCAAAAAGTTACAATAATAAACCGGATAATAATACAATTTATACAATATAATAATACATGGTAGTAAGTAATTTTTTATCTGGATTTGTGTCTTAATTAATTTTGATTTGTTCTCTTATATATAATATAATATATCACTTATATATTACATCATTTATATTATATAATCTCTTATATATATGTCATATTTTACTATATATTATTATATTATAGTATATATATCATATTATAAATAAACCTTTCATATATAGGCTATTATATCTCACAATCTTCAGTAGTATGCCCATTTAGAATGAGATTCAGTAGATTATATTCAATAACCCCAATGATTTAGTATAAATGTATTAGAGAAAGTCTCGCATCGTTGTTCAAATTGAGTAACGCATTATTTTCGTTTAGAACTGGATGATCGGTATCAAGGCTAAAATCCCTGTCGGGTGTACTGAAGGTGATATTTGGTAAATTGTTTCACACTCTCACTTTGCAAGCAAATGAGGGCACAAATCTTCTATAATTTTAATTTATCATCCCTAATCCATAAGTTTAATCAATATATACTCGTACATTCAAACCTTACGTGAAATAAGTGGAGTGAAAAAAAAAATTTGAAATATTTTATAAACTATACACGCATTTATAGTTGTTCGTTTCATGGTGTAGAATATATTACTACCAGTCCAATATATTCATATTTAGTTTTATTAATAAGGTAGGTAATAGCAGGGTAAGATTAAAAGAAGCTAAACCCGTTTTTGCGTGAAGAGGAGTGGGAGTGAATCAATTCGGGAAAACGAGCATTCAGACCTTCGATACATTCAACCATGATTATACACTATAGCCACCCCGTTACTTATAAACCAGACCAAAAGAGCTTGTCGTTTAAACCACGTAGCCACCGATGTTGGTACAACCTATGTTAATATAATATAATCAATTATCCGCACATGCTGTTGCAATACATGTTATTGTAATAAAATAACATAGCACCCAATATTAGTACAAGGATGTTATCAAAATATTATCAATCAGGTAATTATAGAAATTCTGTTGTAACGCATGGAAGCATTATTTTATGATCATTAATAATTTATATTCAAATAATTTTGTATCAATATTTAAAATCGAAAGATATTATCACAATCGAAAATATTCTTAAAAAAGACTCCATTAAAATTATTTAAATGAAATTTTATTTAATTTTACATTAATATTACAAACTATTTAGCATAAGTAGATTAATTTATTACATTTTAAATACAAATCAAGTCAAGCAATATTAAAATTGGCATACTCATATATTATAAGCTAAGTGCCATAAAAAGAATTCAGTCTATTGAAATGGTTTATTATACTAATCTTGTCTCCATACAAAAGTGTGTACATTTTATCATTCCACTAGTGTAACTAAAATTTATATCAGAAAGTTGAATGTTAGAATACTTTGGACAAAATTTAAAAAAAATTGGTTTAAAAAAAATACTACATATTTGACATCATAATCATTAATAATTTATCAACAAAATACCAATAACTATCATTATACCTAACCTATTAAAAAAAGAAATTATAAATTCTATTAATATAGAAAAGAAAACGAGATTATGATGTAATTTACTATGGCTTTTTAACTGTGGCTTATTTTAGGAAAGTAGAATTGATAAGAAATGGTTGCGAGCCTACTTGGTGGGAGCGTTGGTGAACTAAATCTAGAAATACTTTTCCATCAGGAACTGAGCTGTGACCGCTCTTTATTGGAAAACTAACATTCATGATACTTTTACCTTAATCCGTTGTTCAGGGTATGTTTGATACAAATTATTAATTCAACCTTAATATAGAATTAAATAAGAAATATCGCCTTCGTGGCGCAATTGGTTAGCGCGTTCGGCTGTTAACCGAAAGGTTGGTGGTTCAAGCCCACCCGAGGGCGAAGTTA
>CABFWO010003332.1:0-39728 GCA_902155825.1 Timema genevievae
ATTTGTTTTATTATCTAAATCAATTATGCCATCCAAACAAAAAGCCAACGTTCGGGCAGGACAACGTCTGTCGGGTCCGCTAGTATAATATATTTCTAGTCTTACTTCTAAGAATGCATGATTACTAACACGGGTATTGCCAAAATAAAAAAAAAATAGCAATATGAAGCTTGGAATATGTCTAAATAAATTTAAAGTTGTGCTTCTCGTATTTGTTATTATTATTAGCATCGTGTCTTACTACCCATTCGGGTTATACGCACATACGCTAATGTGTAATGGTAGGGTGATTGTGAGATGAAATGGAGGGCCTACAATTTAACGTGGGATCCGAACCACGGTGGAGGCCTGGCATTACCCACATTCACAAGTTGTGATTAATACACATCTTATCAGAGGTGAAGGAAGGGTTTTGCAATCATATAAATCTGTGCTGGGACTGAGGATTGAACCTTGGTCCCTCAGCACAGAAGTATTGACACCTTACCCCTAGACCACCAGGTCACCGCGTATTTGTTATATTCTATTAATACTATACACATAACTCAATTCTATATTTAGTGGACTCAGTTGTAGGAAACATCCGGTTACAATGAACTTAATAGATTTGTTTCGATACACATATAATTCAATATATTATGTTAAATATTTAGTTTACTATGGAATACATATTTAGGTGTCTAAAAAACCAAGAAACAAAGAATGCTAAACTTGGTATTGACAACGTTCTTTAGGAAACCTTGGTTATTGTTACCATATTTACTGTGAGCTTTAAGTATTAACCTGCGTGATTAACGGTGGGTACCAAATTAAGGACCATGGAAATCTTAAACATTGCATAAAAATTTAGGGAAACTAGTGGATGTGAAATGTCTCTCTGTTTATTTTTTGCTCTATCACGCCTAAGACATTTGCTGCTGAAATTTCACATGGATATTACTTGGACGTGCGGTTAACATTGTATCTTTTAATTACAACCGCCCCTTTGTTTCTAGATGGCGGCTAAAAACATTTCTTTTCGTCTAATTTCTTAGCTTATGCTTATTGGACTTTCTTTAGATCGTTTTTTAAAGGTACTTGGAAATAATTATATTAGACATTACGGCCATCTTGAAAAAATTCTTAGCTATGGAACACTAGATTTTAGCATGTCTGGAATTCTTAACTCATAAACTATGGGAGCCTGAAAATGGGAACCAAAAATATATCAACTTAAAATAATATAGGAAAAGTATTTGTTTGCTTATTCGTATGTATCTGTGTCTGTAAGTATATGGGTATGTATGTAGGTGGTATATCTAAAAAACTATGAAACCTAGGAATCTTTGATAGTAAAATAATAATAATTATAATAATAATATATATATGTATATATATATATAAACATAAAATGTTGTCTGTCTGTTACTCACTTACGCCCAAGTCAATGTATACTTTTATAAGACATTGAAAATTTAAAAAAAATGACAATAATATTTTTGGATTACTCCAAATACACCAACAATTCTTAAATATTTTAAATCTCTAATGGGAGGAAGGTGAATTGGGGGATTTCAATTTTTTTTAAACTTATCTAAAACATTTATTTTCTCTGAAGATTTTAATTCATCAAGCAGTTATAAGATCCACTCGAAAAACTCTAAAAAACTAATTTAAAAATAAAGGATTGGAAAATTGGAGGAACGGGTTTGCCTCAAATAATTCCTAAACTATTAGAATAAATCACTTCATGTATGGTAGAAAATAGATGTACTTACATATATGTAGAGGGACAGCCTTAAATAACGATAAGCATCTGAACATTTATAATTAAAAAACAAGGTTCAGCGATATTGGGGGTAGAAGTAAGTGAGGATAGAAAATTCCAAAACTTAGAAAAAATAATACTTTTTGATGTGTTATAAAATTGAATTTTGGCAGGTCCTTGTAGAGACCAATCCATCTCTTTAACAGCATATTATTTAATTTAAGCTTTTTGTTAATCTGTGATGTTTATTTTTCAATATGTATTTTTAACAAGCTTTAATATCTTATGATCGCTCTTAGTCAAATATTGAGTTTTCTATCAATTTAGTTTATTTTCACTAAGTTTATGAGCTAGTTAAGGTTTATTTTCAAATGTTGATTTAAAAATTCGTTGCTTGACATATTTGGTTTCAGATTGTCATAGTTGTCTTAATATTGTAAAAGAAGAACTTATATAAAGAGTACAGCCTGATGTAGAACATCCTAATTTGATAAAGTTTTGAAAATTTGTTCTGTCTGCATGAGCTATTTGAACACTTCTAAACATCCTAAAAATCTATAATTTGGAGTTAAAATATATCTTCAAATGTTTTCCACAAAAGGTGACAAAAAAAATAATGTTTTAATATTTTGAGTTCCAAAGAGAATACCGAGCTAGGCCAGAAAACTTGAAAAATAATTAATTCCTTTTCTAAACTGTAAATTGTTACTATCTAACATGCAGTTGTTTTAATTCTGTAAGACTTTTATCCCCACGCAAAGAACGGATACACAAGCTAGTAGTCTATATAGAGATTGTCCCAAGTAACTGATTTGTTTGAAAATGTCTTAATTTATCTTTAGGACAGACATCATTTTTGTATGTGGGTGTTTGTATATCGTATTTTAGTACATGTTCGGTGTTTACACTGATGGAGTTGAAATAAATAAGGGATAATTTATAGGAAATACACCCACATTTGTATGGATGGATAGTGGGCATTAATTTAGGAAACGCAACTTTTGTTCACCCAACTGGAAATCAAACCTTGATATACCCATCGTCATCAGGCCAATCTATTGCGAGAGTGACGCCTTACACATTTCAACCAATTAAGCGTCCCACTACCCCAATTTGTTTTCCTCAATGTAGTGTTATTTAAGAACTCCCAACTGATGCATTCTTTATCGTAAACTAAAATGTTATTTAAATCTATAAAATCTAGCATTATAGAGACCTCGTTCTGTCATGTCATATCTACATGCTTCGATATTAATTTTGAATACACTTTTGTTTAGAAGTTACATAGAATATAAGACTATATAATATTTCTTCATTATTTATTTATAAATACATAATCACGTGAAGTTAAATTCTTATATAAAGTACGTATGGCCTAAAAAGGCAGGGAGACGTTGTGGATATAATAACTACTATTATTCTATATTAATACAATTTTTTCTGAAATATACTTTAAGATGAATTTAAATACTATCTTTCTTTAAAATGTATCTTAATAACTTTTACTTGGATACTATTCTAATTCCCATAACTGTATATCGTGTAGGACTATATATTTAGTAGTTATATAATTACAACAAATGAAAGAATATCTTTAACCTAGACTAAAGAACAACTACAGCCACAAACACCCACACATACTAGATCCCCAATCAGACCATTATGCAAACAATCTCACCCAACCAAAATGTCGCTATTGTGTTCCTGCCTGTACCTCTATAATTTACTTTGTAGCTCCAAGGGATAAAGGCAAAGCAGAATGGGTTAGAGGGGAAAAATATATATATACTGCGCTGTATTAAATTATACTTATCAAGATCATAAACGAAACTTCTGGTCGTATGTGTAATGTTGTTCCATTTGCCAAGTACTGCAAGTTGAGACGAAAAAGAAAAGTAAGAGAGATACTTACAACCAAGAATGAGAGAAAGAGTGACTTCATACAGTTTGCTAAAAATAAAGATTTTTTTCTTCCTGAAAATAAGAAAATTGAGGAGATTTTGGGTCTTTTTTTTGGATGGGTCTATAGAATTGTAAAAAATGAAGTCAAAAGGGGCAAGAAAGAAAGACAAAGAGTAACGAAATATCTGTAGCAAGCACCATGAAGAGAGGTCGTTGGATGCCTGAACTGAAATAGTGAAAGGGTAGGAATAGGAGGAAAGGAGGGTGAAGGGCTTGATATAAGGGAGCGAGATGGTGTTTATCTAATACAGTACAGTAGCGTTGGTTGAGTTGGCTTGGGGGCCCCCCAGAACCTAGATCAATACAAAACCGGGAGAAAACTATACACTCGGGGATAGGAAAACATTGCAGGCAAGGCATGTGAAAATGGAAAGAGAGAAGGGAAGAAAAGGGGTTGGGCACGAATGTAGGAGGGAATATATGAAAAACGCGCACACATATTCTATGTATAGAGCTTCAAGTTTTATATCTCCTGGGTTTGAGTATGGTAACTCTACTACCAACACTCAAGATTGTTACTCAGACTTTGACTAAGACTAATAAATATAGCTGAGGCGAGTTCAAAACCTCATAGAAAAATACAGATTGTTCATGTGCAGTTTATGCACCAACCGATTATATCAACAGTCGGACATCAAAATTACTTAATTTTAGAACATACAACAACCATTCGCCTGGTCACAAATTTATCTGATTGAAAATGTAAGCGCAAATTAGACGAAAAAAAAGTAATTTTCGGCTAAATTCAAAATAGAATCTGGACTTACTAGTTAAATGTACACAAGCGTTACCAACTGAGATAAGGTACTGTAATGAGCTAGGGATAGTCAATATATAAGGGATATAAATTTAGAAACGGAGCATAAAATGGCCCTATATCACATAATATTTATACACACAAATCTCTCTGATTGGGTGAACCAGAATTGCAGAATAAGGTATACCTGTCAGCAGGTATTCAATTAGAGTGTATGCGAATTGCGGAATAAAGTATATCTGTCATCCGGTCCACACAAATTGCAGAGCAAACTTTAATCCCATTCAACTCCTAACCACTAGCCTAACCTAACCTAGCCTAACGTAACATAACCTGCAGTTCCATTTTGAGCAAAGTCATTATGAATTTATTCCTTACTCCGCAGTTCATGTAGGGGTATTACCGAGCTCATATGAGTTCTGAAATTCGTGTGAACCGCTGTGTTTACCAATTGGTAGATTCCTCTCAAACAATATACTTCTAATTAATTTGATCCATAGAATAGCGGTAGGAACTCTAATTGGTTGAATTTGACTTGTATTATTAATTCTCTACATTTTTAAACAAGTATGTGATAATTCGATTGCTTGATATTTTCTATATTCATCCCGTTCCTTTAGGTTTAATACTTTAAATAACTGAGAGATGGTATTACTACAAGAAAGTACTGCTATTGTTTACCATATTAGCGGTCATAAACAAGTTTAGTCCATCATTTACTTTCCATAAGTAGTGAAAGAAACCATTATAATTAAAGAGAATGTATTTAATTTAAAATAGGTCTAACTATACAAACATTACTTCATGAAAACACACAAAGTTTCTTTTTATTTTCGGTGATTTAACTACTAATCCGGGTTATATGTATAAATATTAATTATGCTAACTTAAAATGTATGAGTGAGGTATAATTTTAAAGGAAATATACTCACATTTGATTGAGAAACTATCGAGGAAGAATCACCCCTCCCCCCGACCTCCTGACCGAGATTTGAACCTGTACCTGCTCGTGTAAGGAAATACAGTTCAGAACAGATTGAAGTGTAATCCACGTACTCACGTGACTACTTAATGAGTTTTACTGGCTAGCTTACCAATATTTTAATTGAGATATTGTTTTACAGTGAATTTCCTAATTTTGCATCGACCAATCTTCTCAAGCTATTAATAACCATTCCTTGAGACTGTATCAGATACAAATAACCGTAGCGTATTACCCATCCATGCGTGAGGAAACGTAGTAAACCATACGTGGGAACATGTAAATACCATTAATGGATCAGGAAGTATCCAAAAAGGAAAACGCCTCCCCAGTTCCCTTCGCAGTCTATTTAAACTTGCCAGTTTACAGTATGTTGATGTGTACACACAGGTTTCTGGTAGGAATGGAGGATGTTAGGGGTGCAAAATTACTTAGTGGGAAGCTCTGCATGACGGGAAATGTGGTAATAATTTACAACATCATCACAAAATGTAACATTCCTTCCACTGGTAATTCTATAGCTTTATTAAACCAGCTGCACCTTATTACCACGTTGAAAGGATCAGAATAATATTTTAATATTGGTCCAGCATCTGTTAATAGTCTTAATAATATAACATTTTCATTATTTTATTCATGTAATTGCTTGTATGTTAAAAAAAATGACACGCCACTTTCCCACAGTTAATTTGTAACCAAATCATAAGGTACATTAAGATATATTGACGAGTGGTACTTATCATGTCATTACCTAGGAACATTTTTTTTAATAACATAAACCACATATTTTTGACCTTAAAAAACTTCCATTTGAGTTAAAATTTGATATAATGGCACGTGACATTTAATAAAATGTACAAAAGGAGTATGTAATTGAAATAATAAATATAATATATTAGTCTATAAAAAACTTAGGTTTCCAAATCAAAAATTTAAGTTGTAAGTAAAATCTATGAGTTAAAGGTATACATTTAAAGCTTAATCACTAATTATTACTAATGTATATATAAAAATCCTAATTTGTTTTGCCAACAGAATTAAAATAATCAGAACAAAAACTGCTGCGAAAATTTCATAGCATTTGTTTATTTACTAAAACAAAATTTGCATTGTTTTGTCCTTTCTTAAATTAGAAAAGTTTTTAAAAACTGATTCATATCCCTCAGCCTTGCTAAAATTTATTTTGTAATTTTGACACATCTTGTAAACTGATGCTACTTTATAAATTAGGGAGACATTATTTCAAGCCCAGCCAATGCAGTAGGGGTTTATTGTAACATTCTAACTTTCAGAAAAGCTCAAGATTAGCGTGACCCAATAAAATTAATAAGCTAACCAAGTTAACATTACTAATATTATTGTGTTTAAGGTCATTTAAAGAATCACCTCTTATTTTTAAATAGCCCCCTTTAAAATCAATTTATGATCATAACTTTTTTGATGGCCGCGTGGTCTAAGGCGCTACTCTCGCAGTAAACTAGAGTGCCGATGACGGGGAGATCGAGGTTTGAATCTCAGTCAGGTGTACTTAGACTGTTTTGTTACAGACTGGTTTTCCACTCTTCCTTCACACAAATGTGGGTACACTTCCTCTAAATAAAGCCTTCCTTGGCCCTAAAATTCCTTGCGTAATTATTTTGGCGCGGCAGAAGGTAGCGCGAGTAATTTTACAGTTTACAGTAGCATCACTTTTTTGGCCAAAATTAATCAAATATCAACAGATCTTGAATATCTGTCAAGGATGTCCTGGAATTTGGTCAAAACCTTTTCTCTTTATTTAAAAAGTTTTAACAAAATTACAGGTCACTTTTGACAGGTATTCAAGACCTGTTGATGTTAGCATGTGCAGAAAACTAAACTCTATGTTGCTACTGGAGAAATAATTGATTTATTTTGGCCAAAGAATTTTAATTCTATAAAAACTGTAAAAATACTTTCCCTCCCTTCGGTCACACCTAAGGGTATAACCCAAATGGGTAGTAATCAGCAGTTCTAAAAACAAAATTAAGCTTAATCCACAATGAATAAAATACTATTACAAGTAGTAGGTCAAAGACAATGTTTTATTTTCCCACTATTTTCAATCATAAAAAATGAAATAAACATTAACTAACTTATTTTACTTTAGTAATAAATTAGTAGGCTATGTATATATTTGAAAGCCAATATAAAATTTGTCAGGCGTATAATTGAATGAATTAGAAGAACAAAAACTAATTCCATATTTATAAATATATAATTCATTTGGGGAAATGGTATAAATAAGTGAAAAAATTCGGATCTTATAACTTTCATGGGTTTTTTTCAAGTAAAGTAAATGAAATGTTGTTGTTGTAAATTAAAAAATGTAAAAAAAACTTCAACACCGAGCTATTACAGAAAATCACTTATAGTGAACTTAATCTTAGAGCATCCCTAATATTTATAAGATTCTAACATTTTCATTGTAATAATATATAAAAAATAAGCTACTGGAAACAAGACAAAATTAAAGTTAGTGAAATACTCTCCTGGAATTTTAATGAATGTTAAATAATACATATATAATCATGTTACAATTGAATATAAGGGAAGATGTGTGACTATTAACTGTGTAGATAAAGCTATCCCATGTGAAGTTAGGCTAAGCTATGCCAATGTTGTAAATATTTATTTAATACAAAATTTTCTTCGGTTTTCAGGTTTTTTAGAAAGAGTTTTTAACTGACCGGACACTTAAGAAGTAGTGTACAGGAATGATATTTTTTCGTCAGTAAAGTGACTCGTGTGAGGTCATATATATAGTGTTTAAAACAAGATTATTAGAACTTTATAAATAATTATATGCATTTGCTACTCAACCCATCTTTTAAGAAGAAAAGGAGGTGAATTGAATAAAATATATATTCGAATCAGCTTAGTTAAATATTCAGATCATGAAATGAGACAATGTTTAAAAGATTACAGTTTAATATTCAAAAATAGCAAATATTCCAATAATTGTTTAGTTTACTTGCTAAAATCCCTGAAGTTTCCTGGCTTTTCCGTGTTTGTGGACATTCTTAAGTGATGTAATAAGAACACGATGAAAAATTCAATCTAACATAAAAGAAATATACTCTAAATATTTGCATATATTCATAGGCTTAATAAGTGGTATCACTACCGATAAAATAATAATATAGTAAATGCTATAAATTTGTATCATAAAATAATGTGTTTTTAATCCTCCAAATGGATCAGGATAGCTTTGGTTGTTCTAGGCCAGATTAAAACAAGTTATATATTAAGATAGGATACGTATAGTTAAAAAACAGTATTTCCTTTAAATGGATAATAGTTGAACTATCATGAAAGAGAATACAATGATAGTTTTTAATCTTTGTGTGAAGATTTGAAATTTTGAATTCAATAAATTCAAATTTCCAAGTCTTGATTTCAGTATTTCAAAGATTAATATAAAATTTGAAATTACAAAATAACCAATGGTTGGCTTTGATGAAATTAAATAATAAATTTGGATCTAAAATTCAAATTTTGAGATACTTAACTTCTTAAATAAATTACTATTATTTTACTTCATTGAATTTATTTGTCATCATATAAATTACTTATATATTTTCATTATTTATACTAGGATTATTGATATTGTTTTAGTTGTACTGAAATTAAAATAATTAAATATTTTATCCCAAAATTATTTTAAATTTGATAACATTTAACTATAAGATAATATGTTAGAAACATTTTCACTATAATATCATCTATCCAATCTTGTTACCAACCAATTTGGTTTAAAAATATATTCGATTCGGATTATATTAGAATTAGTAAGCAAAGATTCGAATTTAATTGAAAATTGAAAATATTGAATATACATAAGCATACAAAAAATTATAAATCTTTATTCATTACAAGCGAATGTTCTATATAAATAATATGAGTAATGAGCAGATTTTTTCTACTGACCAATGTGCCCACCTTTGACCCACCTTCAATAAATATTTGTGTTATTACGTTATACACTATTTAATTTCATATTCCCAATTTTTGACTTCAAGAGTCACGAGAAATTCACGATAATACACGCGTCCAGATGACAAGTAGCCCCAGCTTATCCCCATAAAGACACAAAAAATGCAGCCTGTTATATCTTGATGGGAGATCGGGTTCGTGTCTCGACTAGGGTAGTGGCGTGCTACGGGCCCACTAGCGTGACACCGGGGTAAAATTCTTTCTAGATCACTCTCCATGTATGAACGACCTAAGTCCACCAAGACTAAAGAAGTCACTAGTTTTGAAAAAAAAATTAATTTAAGATGGTTTTAATATTTTAAGTAGATTACCTAAGAAAAGATACATAAATGTTTATTTTCTAATATAGCTTAAATTTTTTAGTTAAACGTTTATATACACAAAAGTTATTAAAATTGAGACTTAATATAAATTGTAAAATTTTTTGTTCATATAATTTTAATTATTTAACTTTATATTCACGAAATTATTTTTGAAGTTATAAATCCTTATCTTTATGTTTATAAATAATATACCAAACATGTTTGTAAACTAGTGCAAATAAATTTTAATGTGTTTGTAAGTGTGAACATAAATGTGACATGATATGCTTTTCATCTCTACTGAGGTAATTTTTTTTTCCAATTCTGTGATATGCAGTGGCTACTTACAGGTTACTTTTCTTTCCTGTAATCACACGCTTCTTATGTACACAAAAAATCTGAAGAAGAAAATCTCAGTTCTCTCAACTCTAGTATTTGCATAGTAAAGAGACAAAAAAATAAAAGAAGAAGAGGGAAAAAAATATGTTACGATACGTCCTGAAAAAAAATATGAATAAAACATCTTTTTCCAAATATAAGTCACTCTCTCTGCGTTTTGTGAAGTTATTCTAGCTTGAATGTTAAGGTGTCGCAAGCTACTTTCATGGAGATAAGCATATGGGAATATTTTCACATAGCTGCATATATTTATGGAATGATCTGGTCTTATGATTTGGCTTGAGAATATATATATTTTGCTTTAAGATACTTATAGATATAAAGAGTAAGATGGATAAGTTTGATCAATAAATATCGAATTACTTTGTTGTTTATAAGATATTTGAATTAAATGTAGATTTATATATTATTAAATTACTTTCATACAAGCACACAAAGTAAACTCTTAACAAATTTTATAACAATGTTTTCAGGTTGTGTGAATATAATATTTTTTAACGCCGTAGGATTCTAAACCAAAGTTTATCACAACTAACTGAATATTATTTGGGAGAAAATATCTTGATTATTACGACTACTTAAGGTATAAATACATTCTAAACTCAATTTTAATTGATCATTTCAAACCATAATGACACATTAAAAGGAATCATAATACTGGATTACTATTAGAAATTCGGAAAAATTGTTGGTGCTTAACTAGTTGGGGTAATAATACAGATAAGTTATTATTTGTAAATATAGGTAATATAATATGGTGTATAAAGTATAAATGTTTGGATCCTATTTAATGATCATTAAAATAACTATAGGTCTGTTGATTTCGCAAATATATCTGCTCAACTAAATATTTAAAAATTTAAGTCAATAATTATATTTTACAATATGTAAAATAGGTAGAACTGTTATAAATCTTAAATATTCAAAGATTAGTCAAAACCTAAATTAAATTTGGTAAAATAATACTTAGGTTTGGATTTAAAGCTCACCTAATTGAATTTATAGGACACGTAGTCATTCTTAAATTAGACACAATAATTATTAAAGTACAGTACATAGTAGTCTGCACTGTCTATACAATATTTGTTTATTTACAAGTTAAATAACAAGAAAGGATACATTGTGATGAATTGTCTTATATTGTATTAAATCAACCACCCCTCACCTTGGTAATTGGATAAATTATCTAAATGGATCACTGGGAATAATAACGTAAAATATTTACAAAGTAAAATATGTACGGAATTAATTTTAAAATAGCGTGAAAGGGAGATATTTTCCTCCTTTATGATAAAATTAATGCTAGTGTCATACATAATATTAATTGTTTAGAGCGAGGACATGTTTTAACTCTACTCTTTATTATTTAGTCTGTCCAGAGTCCAGAAGTTTATTTCGTGATTACTGCCAATTGTGTTAGCCAAATTTAACTAAATCTTGAGGAGAAATACTTTGAACTCTGGCTGAAAGACGTAAGTATATTATGTATGTAAATGGTTTTTCAATTTGGTTATTTATTTAGAGATGGCGGCTTTTAAAATGTATCTTTGTTTAAAAGCTCATCGTAAGAGATTTGAATTTGAAATGCTCAAGAATCTCAAGAGTATGTTTTTGAAATTAAAATATATTTTGTGAGACTGATGGCTTAAATTGCTCAAAGCATGGTTATTATCTATTTAATTTTACTATAAAATAAAGTTTTAATTTTTTTGTCTGACTTGATACCAATGAAATATATCAACTTCAAATCCAAAGAAAAATTAAATGATATATTTCAACTTGAAATCCAAAGAGATATTTCCGCAAGTACAAATCTTAAAACTGTGGTAATGAAAATACATGACACCATTCATAGCATGGTTTACACTAAATTTACCCTTAAAACTACCTTGGAAGACTTCCCCATGGATCTATATCATAGGCTAAGTCATATTAAACAATGTTAGTTAAGTTTGATGACTTCCAAGGTTAACGAAGGGTACTTACCATTAATTTATTTAAAGATTATTAATTATATTCATGCTGGTTATTTTATTGTGATTTAAACGGATCTTTTAACATACACCACGTGAAAATATATACACATGCAAATACTTTAGTATGTTTGTTAAACGTGTGGATGCCTGATTGCTAGCCATGTACTATTTGTAAAATGCTGGTTTCTCTACAAGGAAATTAATCTTAGATTCTTGTAAATCTCTAAGGAGCTAACTCAAGCTAACAAGCTTATTTGTATATTTATCCTCATAGTAACTCTATAAAATTATGATTAAATATCCCTTGTTTTCACTCACTAAAATTTCACTATTATTCATAAATAGACCTATCTGGTCTTAGTCTGGTTTTAGCTAGGCTAGATTATATTCTTGTACTGTGGCCTATCTACATATTTTTAGTTTGCCTATGTTTGAATGCCGCTAAGTTGAGGCAGACGCTCCTTCGTAGGAGAATGAGCGTTGATTCTCATTTTAAGAGTTAACTAAACTATTCTATAATATATACTTTCTTACTTCTGTTAGTTCCTTGTCACCAAGGTGATTATTTCTATCTCAGCGTATCGTGAAGTTTACGATCATGGTAACTGAATAAAGTTATCTTTATAACAATGAACTGTTTGATCAATATTAAATATATATGTAATTCATTTTTCTCTTGTTTACATTTAATTAAACTGATTTATTAAGCTTATATATTCCTCTTATGTCTCATCCCTCCCAAAACTTCCTTATTTAGCTTTGTGTGTAATTGTAATCGTCACTTCTACTTGTTAGGAGAAGCGAGGATTCAACCTCAGTGTGTGTTGTTCCCAACACAAGAAAAATAGAAAGATGGAACTTTTCAAGTCTACTTGTTGAAACACCAAGGTGTGCAGCTTAGGACTATTTTTAAAGATCAAATATGTCAGACATACTGCCTTAGTCCATGTATTAAATTGTAAGTGCATCTTTAAACTCAAATGATCAAGCAATTTTAAACTTCAAATAAGTAACTATGTAAATCTTTACGGAATGCAACTTAGCCTCGTTTATTACATTAATAGTGATCCTTACACATCAAACATTGGACTACCAATTTGGGTATATAATGAACAAAGAAACTTAAAAAGAGAAAACATGGTACCTTTTGGAAAACCTTAGTTTTGGTTACTACACTTACTGTGAGCTTGAAGTATTGAACTGATTATTGCTTGTGCAGAAGGATGCTAAGCAAGGGACGATTAAAATCTTAAACTTTGTATAGTAATTTTTATATAGCTAAACTAGCGCATGTGGACCTCGTTTTTACTTTCTCGTATTAAGAACAAGTATTTATAAACGTGAGTTAATTTAGTATTTACTATATAACTATTACAATAATTATAATGCAATACAACCTTTCATTCTATATTTGTTTAATTTTTTGTATAAATAAACGTCGCTTTCTATAATTATACGAACACAATTTTAATAATTATGAGTAAAATTAGTTAAGATAATCTAATAGCTTACATTTTTTATCTGAATACATAAAGTTTGTAAATTGGGAAGGTGTAATTACTTACTTACATATGGCATTGGGATCTCAAAAGTTCATTACCACACTAACAAAAGAACACCACATAGCTCTGTCTTTAGCTAGTTCGATCCAGTCTACTTCACTACACCCTATATCTCTAAGGTCCATTCTAATGTTATCCTAAAATATACGTCTAGGTCTTCCCAATGGTCTCTTCCCATCAGGTTCACCAGTCAATACCCTGAAAACATTTCTTGAATATTTAATTCGCACTGCGTGTCCTTCCCAACGTAATCTACGAGATTTGATTATCCTAATTTAATCCTAACTACCTTATAATGATTACAAAGCGTTTACCTCATTATTAAGTAGCCTCCTTCACTCCCAGTATCTTCATTCCTCTTTGGAACGAATATCTTCCTAAGCACCTTATTTTTGAGCAGCGAATTTGTTTTCGTCGTGTAAAGTAAGAGATCACGTTTCTCTAATAATGTTGTCTTATAAAAATAAGTCAAGAATAAACAATGATAGGAAATACTGTTGGAAGACCGAGTTTTTAAATGGCTGTCCTATCACGCCACTAAAATCATACAGCTTGATGGTTAAAAGAGAAATCACTGAATTGTTAATATACATCTCTTCTTGGAGGATAGCTGCTCGCTGATTGGCTAGGAAAGTATGGTAATTGAATAGAATCTAGTCTTTCAAAATTATGGTCATGCGAGTGCAAATACCCTCTCAATACATTTGAATGAGGACTGGCAAAATCATTTTGGTGCTTATGACTATTTTTGTTCTTTTTGATTCTGATCCAAAGAAAGGCATTAATGTATTAGTTTATGAATTATATCTACTTTTTACAAATATGCCAATTCACCTTACGTTTATCTAGTCTTACATGATATACAAAAACGTCTAGTTTTCGGGGATACATCTATTGTTTTTTAGCTTGTTTGCATAAAAAATTACAATAATATATGATATAATTGCGCTTATTAATCTTGTACGAAATAGTTAGTGCTGTACCCGTGCATGCAGTGGGAGTGATACACGGCGCAGTGCTGAGGATTCGGAATGTGTGGACCTTCACGGGCCTTGCGGATTTTGTGCATCCATTATAATAGGTCCCAGAATAGTAACCAATTACTGGCATGTGACTCTTAGTGACTTTCTATGGCCCTTATTCTAACTCTGCAGTTTAAGTCTAGATGAGTATTCTCTGAAGTAGAGTGGATATGTAGTGACTTTGATAAGTTTCGATGAATATCGTCAAACTGTACTCAAGGTTGTGTCGTAATTATTGTGACGTTCATCCACCCTTGCCATTCAGATAGACAAATAATGGGGGTGACCATTACATCATTTTTTAAAAGTAGCAGCTGCAGATATTATTACTCTACGTATGAATTTATTGACATTGTTTAAATATCTATTTTAACGATCAAAAATGCTAGTACATGCCATAAGCTAAACTTACATTATTAAAATTTGAACCCCAAACACAAAAACCTATGTTGGTTGTAGTTAACAATATTTATTAGAACAATTCTATTTTGAAAAGATTTTGAATGTAATTTTAGTGAAATAATTTGTAAACCTAGGTATAATATTTTTTAAAAGTGTACGAATTATTTCCAAACCAAATCTTAAAAACGTTAAAATAAGTTTAAATCTATTAGGCACCTATTAGAAATAAAAATAGATATTCAACAGTATATAATGAAGGGTACATACAATTTATTTGTAAATCTCCACTAACCCATGATGAACAAATACATATACATATTTGAATAAAAGCTTGAACATAAATGGTTCATATTTGTATGAAATATTACCACACAGTTACAAATCATTAGAAATGTATCCCATTTTTAATAAAAATATTACCAAGATCAGTGTCTAATAGTTCTAAGGTGTCACTATCGTAATAGATTATATTGCGAACAATGGAAAGGCTGGGTTTCTAAACCTACCTGGTGCTTTTATAATGAAATATTTTTCCATTCTCTCTCCACAAATATGGGAGTACATTTTCTCATAAGTGTGCCTTAATAATCTATAGCTCCTTAATATAAAAATCATGACTACCGCTGAAGGAAAAAGAAAATTATGAAAACAAAAATCCTTACAGTAAAGATTTTATCTCCCATGGTTTGGAACTTCTACACAAACAATTTTGAACTAACATTTAAAATCATCTCCTAAATATTATTCTTATTTTTTAACACTTTGATAATTTTATTTTCATTCTTCTCTTGCAAACTAAGTTAATGTTATGTGATACTCAAATTATTTAGATAATAATAATTTCAACTATTTCGTAAAATTTGTGAAGTGAGAACTATTCAGTTCTTTAGGTCCAGTGTTTGAATATTTATCAGAGTAGAAAGAGTTGGGTGAGGAGGGGTTGGTTGTAATAGAATGACAAAGAAAATTTTGGGTGTGTGGAATAAGTTCTTGGTAGACAGAACAAAAGGGTTCAAAAGCATTAAACAAAAAAATAAAACAAGACAAAAAAAAACAGGAGTGAGGAAAATATATAAACTTTTTCTTCCGCTCTGTTGTCTTTATTCCGGGAAAACAGGACGCGAGGGAATTTAATTCGATTGTCCCCTAACACAGAGAAAGTAGAGAGACAAACTGTATAAGAGAGAGATGTGGACTGTTTTTGGACTGTAGCGAGATTTAAACTTGTACTTTGCTCTACAGTTGTCTTCTACGGACAGCATTCGAGAACAAAACAAACAAAAGTTATTTTTTTATTGTATTTTGATATTTTTTGACAAAAAAAATAGCTTCTACCATTACCGTATTGATAATTATTTCATAAAGTTGAAGTTTTAGATACAGTTTATTTTTGTTTAACCTTTTATACCGTGTCTTACCACTTAATCAGGGAATAGACCCTGCGTACACAGTGTGTTCGGAAACTCAACGCTCAACCTGCACCTATAGTTTGTTTGAACCAAGAGTAATATAAAATCCATATACGCTTACATCCGGAAAACTATGCTAATACCATTAAATCGTGTCCACAGTTTCAGCGTAAAGTGCCAGGGAGAGCAAAGCTGTGCAAGTATTCTTGTACTAGTGGTTGCTAAGGAATTGGTCGCGTGGCACTGCACATGTAGTAGTGGCAAACACTTTCTGTGATGTAGTACAAAATGATGAACCTAAGAACGTATTCTAATTTATAGATGGACTGGTGTGTTAATTACTAATAATTGTGGTATTTTCTACTGTCGTACTCCTATATGTCAAGGTGTGCAGCGCTACGCGCCTAGCTATTATGCAACCGGTTGTACACGTATGCGTGCACAGATTTGCTCTCCCTGTGCTCTACGTTGAAACTATGAATACAATTTTAGGGCATTAGTATAGTTTGTCAGATATAAGTGCTCAGGGATTCTATATTACTTTTGTTTCAAACACACTATAAGTGCAGTATGGGCGTTGAGTTTAGGGAAAAGCATCCTTTGAAGAACTTACCGAGAATCAAGTCCCAATCTCTCAATCTTCAGCAGGCCAATCTAACACAAGAGTGACGAATAAGATAATGGTACGTACCTTCCATTATCCCTACACTATGCCCTTATTTTATAAGCCATGCCATAGTGGAGCAATGCAAGGTAGGCCTACCACCTTTCAGTGTGAACGAAGGCTTAACAAACGTATCCTTAATCGCCGTTTAATTAATACATGTCGAACAATTCACTTATTTATATGAATTTTATAGGGATGCGTAATGTATGATATAGACGAGCTGCACCTTTATCTGCGTGGATAGAAAGCGGAAAACCATTTATGTAGATCAACCTCAATAACACCAAGATGGTATTTGAATCCTGATGCCAATATCAACATCGTCCATGTTTCGTATTTTTAGATGGAAGCCACCACGATGCACTTAACGTAATGTTCGCGGGACGCTAGAACATTTCCTCAGAGGGAGAAATTCTACGTTAAGTGGTTGAAGGTGAGGTTGTTCAAACTGATCCTGTTTGTCAATCAGGCTGGAAAACATGTTGACACGGCTATTTAATATTGGTTTTGTACTGCATTGTCATTGCATATGTATGCAGACAGATGACTTATTCAGTATGGTGCGCCAACATCAAGGCATCATGACCTCTTATTTTATTTTATGTATCCAGAAAGATTATATTGTAAGTACGTGAAGACAAATCAACCTTAACCGCGAGAAATATATTTTTTGTAAATAATTTGTTTTAAAATAGTTCTGTTGATTGTGTTTTACTCGCGTATTTACGTTATGCTTCCTAAGTTAATCCCGATCCTAACCTATGTTTATTGATGTTACGTGAACGTTTAGATGATCGTGATCCTTGTTAAACCATCTCATTAAGAACAAAGCCACGCCTCTGTCTACGTCCTAAACAATTGTCAGGAAAGAAAAATACAATAAAATAATTACTAATATCCTTAATAAATTTCCCTAACTCTACTATAACGAGCGCTTAAGTGCTCTACTGAAGTTTCACTTGACTCAGAAAGCACTTTAGTGCAGCAAAACCATGTTTATCTTTAGCCCAGTGCGACCCCATGCATCTTTGTTAGAGAATTGTAGCGACAATAGAGTTGTGGGCGCAGGAAGCTGGAGTAGAAAGGGATGGTCTCAGAGGGGTGAGTGAGGTTAAGTTACAAGATATGGGGTAGGGGTAAGAGGTCAGAAACCCTCCTGAGACACTGGACACTAAAGTTAGTCCAGTGTTGGGACTCTGTAATTAGGAATATAGTGAGTTAGTAGAGCTAAGATAATTAATAGCATGGAGCTGGTTTATGTATGTGCTTGCTTAGTCCGGTCCTATCTTACTGGAATCTGTGCGCTACGCAAAAACCAGGTTCCTCCCGGAACGCAGCGTGATATCAACGGAGGGAATAAACACCGAGTAGTTTCTTACTGCCCCCAATGTGTTAGTGGGAAGGGGTAAATAACGAATAGTCTGCATGAGAAAAAAGAATAGTAAAGTGATTTACGTAATTGAATTGTGTTTCCTAAATGATTATGTTAGTAAATATAAATGGAAATACCTACTAGTGAACTATTTTATAGACGATGGCAGAGCAGCTATATTACAAACATTATATTAACAAACAGATACTGTTTACACTTTTAACTATATATTCCTTAAATACCTGTTATGGATACCTGACTCAAACAAAATAAAAATAGCTATAAAATAAATTATTAAGAGTGAATGCTAGAGAACTAATCAATTTTTAAAGAACATTTAAAACTATATAAGGTGAAAAGATTTCTCGATGAAGACGTTTAGGTTCAAATCGTGTCTAGTGTTACTATATTGTAATATTAAAATTATTCCTGATTCTGAGACAGTCAAGCTAACCACAAAAAAGCACTTCGAGTATCTAAGTAAAATGCATTTTTGTTTATCCTCTATTCAGGTCATAAGAAAATGTTATTTCTACTCTAATGGGGTAGTTAGTTATAAGGAAGGAATAATTTTAGAGGTAGTCTACTAGCATTTGTATAGAATGAAAATACAAGAACATTTAGGAAAAAACTACCATAAATAAACAAAATTGTCAAAAAAAAGACTAAGTTTTCTATTAAAATTAACATTACTATTCAATTTAATAACAACAATACAACGTTCACTACAATGGGCAATCAAAGTTAGCTAAACTCTATTTTGTTGTTGGTATTTTGCTTTCTCATATAAACTTAATGTCGATCTGACACATCAACAACTCATATGTTTTGCATTTCAACATCACTTATTAAATGCTAGCTGTTTTATCCGTTCTTCGTTTGGGGAATCTGTAAAGTAGCTTTGTTATTTTTAATATACTAAATAAACCACAGAGAATAGTAACATAATCGTAAATTATGTTTAGATATTAATCCTTAATTGTTCTAAACTGTGATATAATATGAAAAATTTGACGGTTTAATACACAATGTCAAAATAGAGATATAATCTGAATCTACATTAAAAGCTAAGATTTATTTTGAAGATCACGTTATAACTTCTCCACATACACACAATACATTGAACTTTTTCCCATTTGTGATAATTATTAAAAAGAAAGAAGAGTGTCACAGCATAAATAACAAGTATTCAAAGGGTTGTAATTAAATCTAATCAAAAGTATTTTAGTATATTTTTACATCTACTCCCTTTGAACTTTCTACCTTGTTCACCTTATTTACTTGGTTTATTCCTTTTAACAATTCTTTTGAAATTGCCTTTTTTTTTTTGCCTCTTCGCTCTTTTTTCACTACTTGCGCCTTTTTATATTAATTACACAGCTTATCCCTGGAGAATAAATAGTTAAAAGTAAATCAAATCAATTTTTTTTATAAAAAGGTTAAACAATGTAAAATAGATTAAAACCTTTAAAAAAAAGTAGAAATTTTAAAAGAGTGTAAATGGAAAAAATGGGTAAAAATAGGTAAAAAGGGATATTCTAAATTTTAAAATTCCATCTTCATGGGGCACGTGTTTTTGCAGAGGAGCAATTATAACCTGCATTACAAAACTATATGGAATGTAGTATTAAAGCTTTCTCGTGGCGTTAATATTTCCTTTAAAAAATTATATTCAAGATTTTAAAATTCTGACTTGAAGGTGCACCTGTTTGTGTATAAGGACTACTAATTTTTAAATTTCAGACCTATGCTTAAGATAGATATCGCGTAATATTCATAAAAGTCACACAAACTCTTCATTTTATTAATATTAATTCTTATTTGAAATCAAAGAGCAATCAATACTATTTTAATGTTTAAAATAATTACAATAAAAGTATAATAATTTGTATTTGGATTTAATATTTAATATGGTACTATTATTAACAAAATTATTTAATAATAGTATTTTATAATTTAAAAAAAATATTTTAGGTATTTAACATGAAATGTCTGAACCAAGGGATTATATCAGCACACGAGATTTTCTATGATCAAGAGCGAAAGAGCCTACCAATTTTGCTGGAAAAAGTATTTTCACATACCTTACAGGGTTATTTTACATGCCACAGTCGAAATGGGACCGACGACTTTACATCTCCTCCGAAGGAAGTTGTGCAACGGATTTTGATTAATCCAATAAAATCCGTCGATCCTGGTTGGGTTTGAACCCACTAACATCGGTTCCTGAGACAAAAACTTTACCCCAAGACCTTCAAGGTCGACTAATATTAGTATAATCAACTAGACTCTTTTAAAACTCTAGTTTTAAAATCGTAATAAATATTTACACATTTATCTTATATTTTCAAACCCTTTCCGGCTTATTTGTCCTATCAAAATACTAATATATTTCAAATGAAAATTAATACCGTACGTTTGGTAATTAGATATAAATAGAAAAAATATATAAATATTACAAATATTCAATAAAAATAAAGATTTAATTCATTTATCCATTTTGACGTTAATTTATGTTTTTTAAACAAACAAATTGATGTGAATCTTCTATTAAAATTCTAACAATTTTTAAATCAATTGTTTAATGATTCAATTATCAATATCTAGCTAATTTTCATCTCATACTTTATTATAAAAATTAGTCCCTTTGTTTTTTATATTGTTTCTCGCTAAACGAAAATTTTTACTTGATAGTCTATAACTATAAAATAAAGGATACAAACATATTATCACCTAAATTATTTGTGTTGAAAGTTTAAACGTTTCATTAAAATACTTACAATTACGTTTTTGTACAATAAATACTAATTTTACTAAATATTTTTAAATTGTAATTATAAGCCATGAAATCTTTATTAATATATTAATAGTTTACAAGCGAATACAATAATTTTATTAATTACTAAATTTGTCAAAAAGTAGTTTCAAATTACCTGATATTAATCTTTACAGTCAATCATACAGTGAACAATGCCGCGATAAAATGTATTGTAATAGTCAGCCATTACCATCTTATGTAAAAAGATAATAATACTTGAACTTAATGTATTAGTTATTTTTACTTGTAATAAAAGTGGAAAAAACCGTCCGTATTTAATTTATGATTTTTTTAAAAAAAAGATTGAAGTTTTAATAATAAGATTGATTAGCTCTGAGATATTTAAATAATTAAAAAGTTGAATGTTATATAAAAAACAAAATTAGAAAGCAATAAATTAATGTTGATTTAAATGAGTAAGATTTAATTTGGCAAAATGTTGGATGTACTATATAATCAATTAATTTTTGTTAAATTAAAAATTAATTAATTTATTGTTTGTTTTTTAATTAACATTTAACATTGTAACTACTAAAATATCTCAATGCTAACTGATCTTTTTAATTTAACCTAATTTTTTTTAAATTATTTTCTTGATTGTAAATGGACTCAACATTGTTTTTCTCCATTTTTGTTAAATGAAAAAATGAACTAGTACATAATTTTTCAATTCTTTTATCTTTGTATTGTACGCTCCTTACTTATATATTTTTTAGAATATCTTCTTAAATGTTGTAATATGTTTATGTAAAACAATGCAATAAACTCAAACAGAGTAACTGGTATGTAATGCACAAATAAAGCTATATATTTGTTTAGTTGCATTTAAATATAAAATTTACTAAATATTTTAATGGTATTCATTGGCCTGCCTCTAAATTAAAATTGTAATGTGGTTGAGGAATGGTATGACAGGGATGTGTGGGATTATGCATGGTAGATGATTTTATTTTATATTTCTGCACTTGTTTGAACAATTTTTTTAGTTTGCAGCTGGTTTGTAAACTAAATGGTATTTATATTGATAGTCCATTTGTATTCAAACATACACATATTCTAATAGAAAATTTTGATGATAATCCTTTTTAAATTATAAATAAAGTTTGGTTTTAAATACAAATATGTTTATTTGAAAAATCTGTACACAACTTAGACCTAATATATTAATACATTTGTATAGTACTCCCTTATAGTTTAATACAAGTACATTATAAATTTATAAAATGTTGATAACTACTCTAAGATGGAGTAGGTAATAGTGGAGAACAAGATTAAAAATAGAGCTCATTCATAAAATGGAGAAGAAAAGGAATAAAATATAAATTAATCAAATCAAATGTCTAATAGAGTAAAGTTAAAATAAAACAGTGAAATACGAAAGTAAAAGAAATTTATTAGATGGACAAACGGTTGAAAAGTATATATAAAATAATGAATAACAAATATAAAATTTAATATTATAGAGTTTAAAGGTATACATTCTGAGTGGGATGCAATCAAAATGGCTGGTAAGGCTTTTAAGAAAAGGTTTTATATTAACTATGAATTGAAAGGCCGTCAAAAAATTATTGAAAGGACAGAAACTGAGTGTGTGTGATATATAGGGTTGACAAGGAAGAAGAACAAGAAACACACGTGTATCAAGTGGGACAAGCGTGCAGTCATGTTTATCGCGGTGGAAGTAGTTTAATATAGTTACCTCGGTGATTGTTCAGTCCTCGCTGGCTCTCCATTCTCATCATTTCAGTCAAAGGGCAGCTGCAAAAACATGGCTATCCTCATCGCCACTGCTATTCATTTTACAGTAATGTGTATTGCTAATTTTAGCATTGGAAGCCATCCATCAAATATTCATTGGAAGAACTTTAGCTGACGACAAGAAAGGCAACTACCTATAATCTCACCCATTCTAACGTCAGGTTATGGGATCTACTGCCGTCACTTTTGATACATATTATAAATATCTATAGATTATGTTTAAAATATAATAAAATATAATTAATATTGGTCAAAAAAAATGTCTTTTCTGAAAGTTTACTGTTAAAGTTGTATTGCATAACGTAAGAATAAGTTGAAGGGTACGAGGGAAAAAAGAGAGAAGGTCTGATAGTTAGAACTGAAATTGATCTAATGATTCCAACTGTTAGACAAAAATGAGGCCTTTCTAATGCACCTTAGATTATGGTTGATAGAAATATTGTTCATATTATTCAAATTACTCTAAAAAAAGGAGTCTGTAATGATTTATGGAATTTGAGATGTATAAGTAGTTATCCTAACAAATGTATGTAGTGTGAATCACCTCCTTTTTCCCCTGTACCTTCAGTCAAATTAATTATTTTAGTCTAAAATAAATATTTTTTAGAATTGAGTCTAATTACCTGTCCGGGATATCCATATTTTATTGCAATTATAAGATAATTATTATAAGAAGAGTATATTTTAAATAAATATTTTGACCTAAATTTGGTTTATACGAGTTTGGGCTCAAACTTGATTGAGCCTTGATAATATTAAAAATATTGGGGATAGAATTTATTTGCATTTAACCATTGTTTATGATCCAAGTCTTAATTTCATCAGAGACCATCCAAAGTGAAAAGGACGAACAAGTAAATTTTTAGAGAAATTATACCCGCACTTGCTTGAGAAAAATCATCACCTTTAGTACTTTAGTTCAATTGAACTCCCCCTCAGCAAAAAACGAGAATAGATGATCTTGGAATTTTGTCCACGTGCCCATGAATTCGGGGGCTACGCGGTTATAAGTATTTAGTCAATTCGCTTAAACACAAAGATTATTAAATGCCTTTTCTCTGCAGAGGAGATAATAATGATAATAAGAGAATATGTTCAAGAATTCCTGTGGAGAGGGAATGTGAATACCATAACTATTTATCAAATTTGGAAAATCACTCCTATTTCACGCAGCAGGGATTCAAACCACAACCATTCTACCAATATATACGTGGTGAGGTTCAAGTTTCAAGACTTCATTCATTCGGTCATCCAGTGTGGGCATAGTGATTACTTAAAAAAAAATAGCATGTCTTAACTTGACTCCAGTTACATGTTAATTGGTCTACGAATTTGAGCTTCGAGCCTCGAAAATATCGGTTATTATTTTATTTTACTTTATTTTAAAGCACCTTATACCACCCAATCGTCTTACGAGGGTACACATTAACTAAGCACATTGGGGGGGAGGGGGATGAGAAAAACATAATATTATAATAAATGAACCATAGAGTATCTGCAATAATTGATTGTAGAGAGAAGGAAGTCATTTATGATGTACACCTCACAGGGATTTGAAATTTCAATTATTTATCACTAACAAACTAGACTAGATGAGCTTGACATTTAGGCCACGTGCCCACTGGCGTGGGAGCACAGAAAGTGAAGAAAGCTTTCCAGCTCTTTTCCGCAAAAATTCCGCCACGAACACCACCACATAAATCAAAAAGGTTTCTCCTCAAGTGACTTGTATGTGTGTGCGTGCGCGCGCGCGCTTGGATGTGTATGTCAACGCAAGAGAAATATTAAGAGTAATTGGTTTTCATTACGTTGCTGGACCTGTTTTTTCATTACAATTTATCATATCCATATATATATATATATATATATAACTAATAAGGCTCGTATATTAAATTGTTTTGCGGTATACGAAAGAATCTTAACGTGTAACTGTTTTTCCTCTTAGCTCAGACAAGAAAGCAGTGCCCGCAATAAAGGAATTGGTAAGTTTATTGATTTATAGTTTATCTTGGTCACGTTTATAAGAGATGATGAGAAATGATTGCTTACGTCATTGATTTCAATGTAAGTCTCATCGCCTCAGAATTTGGCCAGTTTGTTCTCGTGGATTGTATGTTCTATATTTCACTGTAAGGAATGAGTGTAGTTTGGACAAATAATATTCTGAATAAATATATTTGGAAATGAACGAAGAATATGATAAATTTTAAGGAATTTAACACGCAATTACTTGAAAATTTATATCGGATTCATTGGGGGTGGCCACGTGTGTTAAATTTTAAACTCTACTTATTAGTTTTTCTGGCTACGTTGAAGTTGGGTTTTGAGTCCTATTCTGGCATATTAATGGCCACCCTTTCTATTCTCGAATGTATTAACATATTTAAAGTGCATATAGCCTGGATGAGTAGTAAGACGTGGCAAATAAAAAACCCTAGGTCAAGTAAAATTGTTTAGTGATCCTGCTTTTGACAGAAAATATCAATAACAATAAATAATAGTAATAATATAAGTTAGATACATTTCTTGAATCATATAATATATTGACAAAACAAAATGTGTTTTCTAGACCTACCTTCCTACTGTGATGTTACAATATTCAATATGTAAAAATGATTAATTACCAAAATTATAATGATTTGATATTTCAAACATGAAAAATAATAACTAATAACTAGCTGCCCAAAATTTAATATCTTGTTTGTCCATGGCTTTATTCATTGAGCTAATATGAAAAATAGCATCATTCTATTTGTACAGTTATTTCAAAAGTTGATTGCTTGATTCTTATTTAGGAGGCCAAAACGAATATCTTGTTTGGGTGAGTTTGTATTGGATCTGAACTATAGTAAGTTTCTAGTAGGAATTACCGTATTGTACAGATAAAAAGGTTTCTAATACTTTTTCTATGAATTCAAACGTCACATCATGTTATCCTCAGTTGTTATATTTGATATTATGAGGCTCTTAATTTACCCCTTTTGAGACCATGGTATTATACCTTTATCATTATCAAATTAACGTTAACTTAACGTAATGTTCAAGTAATATTCAAATAATGTTAACAAAAAGTAGTGTGGGATCAGGATTTACGTAACAAAACTACTCGAACAAACTATATACAATAAAGTGGTGTTTGAAAAAAAGTTGTCCACTAAAATGAAACACAAGTATTTAGGGAAGATTAGGCTGAAAGTTCTTGCAGATGCTTACTGCATATACCTAAAATAAAGTGTAAGTTTTATAATTCGTGAGACGTGGACAAACTATAGGCATCGAAGAATTCATCTAAATTACATAAATAATGAAACTAATTTGACGTGTTGATGGTGATCTCAACATGAATGGATAATTGTAGCACGTGGTACTTATCAATTTACTTTCATATAACGTGGAATTTCTTCCCTGGACAGCTTTTATGTTAACATTAATTGCAATTAAAGCTAAATGCAAAGTGATGGCTTTATTTTAAAAACCAGTGAAGGAATTTTAAACTACGTTGTGCTATGTAAATATTAAGTGATCCTTAAACGAACGTTAATTTAATCATGATACCGGTATAGCCAACGTAGTCCTTACATGTCCTATAATTGTAAAATATAAATAGTTGCTCCCAATTTAATAAACAAGAATAGCAGTAGTTTTAACAGTTGTGTCAAATGGAAATAAATAATTAACAAGTTCATGACTTCACGTCAAAATATATTTTAGCCTCTTTGTCAAACTTTGTTTTTAACATCTTATTTTATGATTAATATAACTCGGTGACACGTCGCTTTCTTCCTGATATTCTTTGCGTACTCTTTGGGCTATGCGTGCCACAGTTTGGGAAACACTGCTCTATTAGAAGCTAGATTCTGTTTTATGTTTGGAAAAGACAAGAAATTTAGAATTTACATAATTTTAGTTTTTAATATTTAATCAAATACTAACACATATCTTCGTGTATTTAATAAAATACATTTAAAAATAATAAGTTTTACTAAGCTAACAAAATGCTTAACATTCATAATTTTAAAACAAAATATTATTATTTATTTAAAAACCAGCATTTTTAGCTCCGTTTTAATATTTTAAAGAATATTTTAGAATTATTTATTTTATTTTATTTTATATTAAAAGCTCTTATATTCTTACCAAACAATACAGGCTCCGTAGAATAAAAACTAAAAATTAAAAAATATACAAAAGGGTGGATGGTAGTAAAAAAATCACCTGAAGCCAAGTTATAAAATAATATTCACATGAAAACATGAGCTGAGGGTTTAAATTGTCCTAGAGAAAATCGGGGGGTAAGGGTCCACGACTAGAACTGTGCCGACTAAATGAAGCAGGTCTCACGAATAAAACTCTCCCCACTCCCCCCTTCTTCTTTAACTCCCTTACTCTCAGGTAATGGGAGTAAAGTGTGGGCCTGGGTTTATGAGGTCTAAATGTTGGCGTTAGACTCTGAGAGACTTCACTTTATATGTGCAAGCCGGCCCAATTATACCCCATCTGGGAGCCAAGGCTGGTTGGCTTGCTAGGAGGGGTATAGGGAGGGGCAGAAAGAAGGGGTCGGGATCTCCAAAAGAGGGAAAATGAGAGGTTCCTTGGCTCATACTCTGCACCGGCTGAGCTAAAAATAAAGCAGACACCTTTAATTATATACTTTTTTAAGCTTAGAAATGTAATGTGGTTCCGTTTATTCTTTAAAAGCTTATGAAGGCATTAAAAAGACATGATAAAATAATATGTAGCGCCTAGACTTTCTTTTTCTTTTATCTTAAAATAGAGATGTCAAATAGTATTCATAAGGTTTATGAAATTATACAATATCCATTGTTACATAAATACTCCACCAAGAAACATAAATATAATAAAATACATTGTTAAAGAAACATAGAGAAACCAAAAAGTATAAAAATAAATTTCAATTTTTGAGGACTTCTATAACATTTTTCTTATAGTTAAAACAGTATTGGTTCTATAAAAATATACTAAAAAAAATCTTTAATAGTAATGCTACTTTATGATTATGAGTTAACTAGTTCTTAAAATAGATGCAGGGAAATGATCAAGATTGAATATTTCCGCAAAAGTAAAATACCTTAAAATTAGGTATATAAGAGTTGCCATTTTGTTTATAATGTTAAACAGTGCCCATATAACAAATGTAATCAAAATTATTAGAGTTTATTTGAAGAAAGCCGATAATTTCTCTTTTTACTCTTCAGAAAACTACAGTTAATGTTCGAGTTAAATATCTAGCTACAAAAATTCTATGTGGGAATTTTATACACATCCTAGATACAAATTTTTAGACTAATCGGTAAAATTGTTTCAGTTCTTGGTTAGGATGCAGAAAGTTGGCATTGCGAAAACCACTTTTTTTTTGTTTTAGAAGGTCATGAAACATCGATATTTATAAAAAATCTTGAGTTCAGTTTTATTGATAATCACAATACTTCTATCTCCGAGGGGTCGGGAGGAAATAAAAAGTGAATAACCAAATACTTACAGAAACTCGAGAGGTATAATCTTAATAATATGATTTTCATCCTATACTCTGATCAATAAATTTATCTTTTTCTATTTTTTGCAAGATTATGTTAGCTTCCAGTTTCCAACTTCCAAATAAACGAAATCAACACAGAATTACAAACAAATATAGTACAAGTAATATTATGGTAGGAAGGATGATAAAATACATCTTTTTTATGTTTTAAATTTATAACATTTTAGTATTTTATAATTTTTATCTCATGGGTGACTGGCTTTGTGATCTAGTGGTCAGAATTCTTATCTACAGATCCAAAGATCTCGGGCTTGAGCCCCAGAGCCCTCGTGAGGACAAATGAGTAACTACTTTAATAAAGTAGCAGCAGCTTTCTTTTAGAAAACTGAGACTAACGACTAGTGGAATCGTTGTGTTGACCAAATGACACCATATATCCGCAAATGTTGGCACCATAATCCCTAAAGGCTGTGGATGCTCGCTCACTACAGCTCACTTGTGTTCTCACAAAATAGATTTTTTTAAATAATCTAATAGGTATTAATAATACTCATTAAATTACTGTGCAGATCACATTAATTGACGTATGAATACGTGAATGTAGATCTAATATACTTTTATTTCTATCAGATAAGGCACTTTATAAGAAAATCGGCCTTTATAAGTACACACAAACCTTATCAGCTAAATATATACAAATGTGATAACAGGATGAGCTCTTTCATAATAAGTATTTATTTATTTTTGTATTTATTTAGCACTGCGTCTAACTACACTTCCGGGTTATACGCTTAAGGACAAATTAAGCTAATGGGCTAGGAATGGGTAAGGTTAAATTTACAGGAAGTGAACCTACATTTGCGTGGAGGAAGAGTGAAAAATCATCTAGAAAAACTACTTTCAGTTCACCCGACCGAGATTCGAACCCTCTTTCTCCCCATCCTCGACAGTCTGGCTCAACAAGAAAATAGCGCGTTAGGTAGGTCACAATAAGTAATTATCATTGACAAATTCAATTTAAATCGAAACAGTGTCAAGTCCATTAATCATGCTGCTGACCATTCTTTACTTAACCATCCTATGTGAACACTTTATTTTATCTTTTTCCGTGGACCCCTTCTTTATACACATTAAGGTTGGGATGTACAGGACGTGAGTAAAGGCCTGTATTTTTGAAGTTTTAAGGCAAAACGTTTTGGCAAAAAATAAATAAAATGTTACTTCAGTAGAAACATAGAGTTAAATTTAATTTTCTTCACAGGTGATACCAACAGTTCTTGAATATCTATCATGGACATAATGGCATTAGATGACAAACCTTTTAAATACTCGTAAATAGAGAAAATTGTCATTATATTACAGGACACTCTTGACAGATATTCAAGAAATGTGGAGCTCACTATGTGAAGATAAGTACACTATATGGTTCTACTGAGATAATATTGGATATATTTTGAACGAAAAATATTTTGATAAAAAAACTGCAACAGTATTAGCATTTTTCGCTACCTCTACATCCCCACCTCAAGGCTGTCGACCTATTTACAATAATTGTTTGGAGGTAAAGTGAGAAACCATTTAGGAAAAAACCCATTAACAGTACACCTGGCCAATATTTGAGCTTTTACCAGTTGAGGGGGTAATCAATCCCCTTATCTCAGTTTATTTCTCTCTTATAAAAGTATATCAAAATTATTTCCAGCTCATCGTTGAACGTTACATTGACTAATATTTATTTAGCACCGCGTCATACTACCCATTTGGTTTATACGCCTACGCTAATGGTTTAGTAATTGAGAAGGTTAAATGTAAAGGAAGTGACCTGCATTTTCGTAGAGGGAGAGTGGAAAACTATTTAGGAAAACCCACTCCAGTTCACCCGACCGAGATTCAAACTTCAATTTTTCCCGTCCTCAGCAGTTTAGCTCCAACACGGGACTAGTGCGTTAGCTAACTACGCCACCGAGGCGGGTGAGGAAATAGTTAAACGCTATATATCTCGGTTATATTGTGGAGTAGTCTAACAGGTCTAGAAGATTTTAGTTCGATCCCAAGGAGTGCATAAATCAACTACCTATTTATTTATAATTACTTGCAGATACCATACTTAACCGGATTATAACGGTATAAGGGACATAACATTAACTGTAAGTGACATATTTAATTGTATTTTCATACAATGTTCTAATATAGATGTGTGTTAGTAATATTATAACAAATATCCAAATACGTGTTTGAAGTCGTAGGATTTTCATTGGTTGATCAGGGTGGGTTGGGGGCATTGGGCCTCACAATCTTCCTTCTTTTGCCTTTTCAGAGTATGCATGAAGTATAAATAACAATAAGATCACGATTTATTAATGACAGTTCTTATTATTCGAACTATATTCAGGTGAATGAGTTTCATGAAGCCCCACACTCTATGTTTGTATTTGCGCTTCTCTAGGACTTATGGCTAAGACAAAATTCTTTAATTTTTTTATCAAGGACTATAATCAAATCCTGGTGTATTATTAATATGACCCCCCCCAAAAAAATAAAAATATAGCGTTGTTATATATTTAACAAAGTGAGCTCAAATTCATTTTTATTAACTTTACCTAACTATGATTAAAGAATGATAAAAAACAATAGTTTGTGGTTATTTAGTCAAAAGTTTCAAAAACAAAGAAATATAAACTCTTTCTAGTGCAAAAAATTATTACAATTTATGTTAAACTAGATTGTAGTTAATATATTAAATAAAGGCTTATAGATATAATTTAATAATGGATAAATAAATACAAAATAATAATAATTATTATAGGTTCTAAAAGCTAGTTAACCCTTTTAAATACATTTCACATATTTATTTTTGGTAAGCTATAAAATAATGTGTAAATTGCATCGGTGGACACGCAGACTGCACTATATTTTGCTGTAATGTTTTGCCCGTGAAGGGGTGTTACGTTTTAACTGTAGATAGTTCACTACCACCATCTGATTAAAGATCTTTATTCACGATAATTTTATGATTATAATGGAGAAATGGCTTTTAATATCACCATTTAATTTAATTCCTCTGGTCATGATAATGTTATAATTTGAACGGATAGAAACGATTACTCGCATCATATATTTAAAAGTTCTCTGGTCAAGATATTTTTAAAATACAAACGGAGTTAAAATGTCTTTGGTCAAGAGAATCTCACGTCTTTACCTCTACTGTAAAGTTTGCCTCATTAATAGACAGAACAGAAAAGAAGCGAACACAATGGAGGGAATGAACAGAAGTGAACATGAGAGATCTGAAACAAAGCATTGGTGGCGACAGCTGTAAACAGCATACATTTTGTGAGAGGGTATGTGTGGTAGGTGAGTGAGGACTCTTTCACCAGTTGCACGCTCGCATTACAAGTGTAACCGACCCCCACGCAGGGGACGTGCCTACATTAGAACAGAGAGAAGTCCATTACAGCTTCCCGACACGGGGAGTTTCCAATTAGAATCTCATTTTCAGATCATCCACTATGTTGAGGAAATGTGAGAAGGAAACTAGGTTATCAACTTAGAGATCTGGGAGATGATCGGCTGATTCGGTACACGCTTTCAGCATCCTTATTACCAACTATTAGATACCTTGCAGATATTATCACAAACAATGGTATTAATAAAGGTAATACTAGAGCTGGTAGGGGTTATGTTAGTAGTCCTATTAGCAGAAATGAGATAATAAGACTAATAATGGTGGTGATGGTAGTATTAAGTGGGTAAAGAAGGCTAGTAGGCATATTAGTAGTAATAGTAGACATACGACGGGTCGAATTAGTTTATTAAAATTGGAGGTAAGCCTATTAGTTGTCTTAGTAGGCCTATTTTAATAATAGTCTTGCTAATAGTAGTAATGGTGATAGTAGTCCTGCTAATAGTGGTGACTGTGTTAGTAAGTCTATCATTAGTGTTAGTATTGCAATTAACAGTGATAATGTAGTTAGTTTATATTTTAGTGGGGTTGGTAGGATTATTAGTAGTGTTAATGGTGGTAGTAAGTTTGGTGATGGTAGTAGGTCTACTAGTAGTAGATGTGGTGGTAGTAGGTCTTGTAGGGGTGGTATATGGGCGTCTAGTTGCGCTATTAGACTATAGTTTTTATTAAGATGAATCGAAACAAATAATCGGTATTTATAAACTATTTTCATAATTAGGTACAGTACAGTATGTAAATATACAGCGTATGGGGAGGATTAAATACATTAATGATTGAAATAAAATGATGTCCCTTGAATTTATATAAAATTATGAAAAGCTAAGAAAGAGGTGTGTTTTAACGGCCAATCTGGGATAAAGATGGAAATGTAAGTATTTTTAAAAGTATTGGACTTTAATTGCACTGATCGATATATTACCCCTCATTCACTCTCATCCTTCTGTAATTCCGAGCTGGAAGGTAGGTACCTTGTTAGATTATGCATGAAAATTAATTAAGGAATTATTGGTTTATAGTATTTATAAGACTACACAACAGTGAATTAAAACATTCCTTTCCTGAGAATTGGGGTGAAGACGAAGAGTTCCAAGAGATGCCCATCTACGCCGAGTGGATTGAGAAGAGATGATGGAGATGGAAAAGAGAACGATAAATAAAGTCAAGGAGTGGAGGAATGGGATAAGAAGGCTTTGGAATGGTTGCTCGTGTACTTGGAAATACTCCCCTGGTACAAATCTGAAAGGCAGCTAATGATCTTAAAAAAAATTTCATAAAATCAAAATATTGTCACTGTAAATACTAAGTGAATGCTCGTCCAGTTTCAATTAAGGAGATTTAATATCCATTTGGAAAAGTATATAATCTGGTCTAATGAAATGTGAGACTAGATCAGTGAATGATTAGTTAAAAACTGGATTTGACAATAGTTTTGAAACTTGGAGAGTTTATTTATATATATATATATATGTGTGTGTGTGTGTGTGTGTGTGTGTGTCCTAAGTAACATACTACATTTTCTATCTCCTCAGAGTTGAGATCCCGCCATCATATTAGAAAAATTTCTGTGAAAAACCTTTTATTACAGGATTTTAAGAATATCTCACTTGCTTTGATTCTTACCATAAAATGTGTTCTTAAAAGAATTAAAGATCAATTTATTTCACACAATAGGTTTTTTATTTTTGACTTAAAACTAATAGTTTTCGTGAATTATCTTTCATTGTTCTATGTGAATTTAATTGAATATTTTGTAGTACAGTAAAACCTTAGATTGCGAGTAACTTGGTCTGCGAATGTTTTGTAAGACAAGCAAAAATTTTCAATAAATTTTAACTTGATAAACGAGCGATATCTTGCAATACGAGTAGTACTATGGATACGCTTTGTCTGCCGAGCAGTGTCATTGGATAGGTTCTTTGTTAAAGTCATACAAAAAGAAAAAGATTCTAGTAAGACAACATATAGCACTGATTCCGTTAGTGACAGTAAAAGTCGTCCTAAACAATAACCCACCTCCTCCTCTCCTCTATCTCGGCTACCTCACACCAGCCACGATTAAATTTAATCAATAAATTTGATTACAGTACAGTTACATTTAAATAACGAAAATAAAAAAGATATTATCATTTTGGATTAAATATTTTTGGGTTGTGGGACGAAGCATCTGAGTTTCCATTATTTCTTATGGGGGAAATTCACTTTGATATAAGAGTGCTTTGTATTACGAACACGTTTAAGAAACGAATTATGCTCGCAATCCAAGGTTTTACTGTACTTAATAATTTAACTTTATTTACAATTTATTAACACAGTTGTTATGTATTAAGTTGTGCTTAGCTTTGAAATCACAAATAAAGAAGAAGCTAAGGTTCTTTGCACAAGCAGAAGGGAAACTGGTTTTTATTAAAATTATTATTATGATTATTATTATTATTATTATTATTATTATTATTATTATTATTAAATGTATTCAAATAGTTTAATTCTCTTTGATGTTGAGGGAACGTCCAAACTAAATACGAATGCCTTTTGTTCAACGTGTTGATGACAAAGGTTCTCATCTTTTTGGTTCATCCTCTTAATTTTCTTCAAAAATGAAATACTATAGCTGAATATTACTATCCTCTTCGAGATTTTAATGTATATAATCGGGAAGAATTTCAGTATTTAAGCATGACTGTCCCCTGAAGTTTGCGCAAATTGTAGATAATTTCAATCCAACCTCTCTGCAGCCACTAACTTTGTGAATTATATTGGTATTGGCATGCAATAAACTTTAAGACAGCTTCTGAAGCAGTTTCAAATAAACTGGGAACTTGAGATCTCGGTACATTTCCAACTCCACTTTTGAGAGGACTTATTGATTCCATACCACCATTGTATCTGGAAATAAACTTGCAAAAGATTTCTCAAATAGATGCCTCTGTTAGAAGTAAGGATGAAAGATTTAACATACTTTTTGTGAGTGGTCTTGCGAAGTAGTGAAATAGAAGTATATAGTTTAACTTGTGTTGTCGTATTTCTGAGGTTGTCAAACTGTTTAAGACCTCTTCTGAATAGTTGCCTTTTTACCACTCATCATCATAACAATATTTATTTGTGCAACTTAGTCATTTCACAGACACATAATGGATATTCCAAATATATCTTCGTCTCTATTTTCCAAATGTTTCATGAAATACTGAGCCTTTGTCAATATTAGTCTGGCTCCTATGTAATGTTTTCTTTCGAGCTGTATTTTTCAGTTATTCTTAACCAAATTTAATTATCCAACAAAGAAAATTACTGTGGATTTCCCCTAAATAATTGTGTAATTTATAATTTTAAAATCCTTCCACAGCTGAGAGCATTAATCAATCTTTGTATGGACAGTCGCTGTCCAAGGGCTATGCAGAAGAGTTTGTAAACACGATTTGAAGTCATATCTCACCAGTAAAACTTTTCTCCCAAATGTGAAAGATTATTCATTATAGCTTATTTTGCAACATATTAAGTGACTGCTTTAAATGCATGACTTGAAGCCTTGGTTAACTCATATCATATTAGCAGTTTGGCCTCTAATGACGGTTGCATCAGTCAATGTCAGCCTCATGTAAGATTTTGTTATGCGTTAAACGTCAAATACATGCTGCTGCAAATATTGCATTCCTTTTTCATGTAAGATATAATATTTAAATGATTTCCCGAAGGTGATTTGGAGGATCTCTCTAGTTAATGTCTTCGCATTTTCTACCCTGTAGTATCAGTATATTTTGTACATCTCGGAGGGATAAATTTTCATAATCAAAACATCAGGGATTATGACTATCGTGTTTCCTGGGAAAGTCCTCTCTGAAGATATTAAAGAAAGTTCCTCCCAGCTTCTAAGGTTCAGCCGATGAACTAAATTGACAAATGAAGGCAAATATCAACCTGAGAGCATATGGCATTTTCACCACAACACCTTATTTCTTCAATGATTCCTCCCACATGATTTTATTTTCAAGATGTATTTTCATTGTCTGAATACAAATAAATATAAATGTAAGATATATTAAGTAAGTCAGTTGGACGCTACCTGTCTAGTTTATATTGGTCAAAGAAACACTTGTTTACTTTCTGACATCAAGAAAATTGTTGTAACCATGAAAAAAAATTGATACAAAGATGATGAATTATTCATTATGTTCTTTGTGAACCCGAATCCAAGAAAGTAGATTTTACTATGTGTGTCCCCATGTCTATCATTATATCAATATGTCTGTATATCTGTCCCTTGCCCCGTATTAAACGGTTGAATGCATTTATATCAAAATTGAAATTTAGTTTGTAGAGTGGTATATCTAGGCACTTTTAATTTTGACAATAGCTCTAAAATTAAGGGTGGTTTATTTACTGATGAGTAACTTTTTTTAACTCAAACATTTTTTGAATATGGCTCTCACAGTTTAAAAAAATTACCATCAAGGATTTGATTGACATGAAAAATAGCACTATATCAAAGGTTTTTGGGCAAAAAATCGTTAAAGATTAGTTTATTGTTGGGAAATATTTGAAAATACAAAATTCTTAAGGCATTGCTCTATTTTGTTTGAAACGTATATCTGAGAATTGTGTATTATGACAAATAAAACTGTTTCCCTCTTTTTTGGGGGTAAGAATTCATTTATGGGTAGTTTACTGAAAACAGATTTTTTTTTAAACTTGAAATATGTTAAAAATAGCTCAAGTGATTTGGTTCCAGATGGGTATCTTGGAAGTGTTTTACATGACATATTGCACCATTTACTATATTATGCGGTAAAAATTCGTTCTGATGACTATTACTCTGCTCGACATCGATATTATCATTATTGCTAACATTTTATCTGTGTTCGAACAAAAAAAGTTACTTATTCAATCATGTCTATATATATGTTGGTCTAATTGTGCCCATGGAGAAAACCCTTTGATGGATGTTTTTCAAATATACTGTATATTTAGATTTTATATACTTTATATACCTCAGGATAGTTAGAGTTTGACCATAGCTTTCAAATTTGATGTGTGATTTTGATTGGATTAAAAATTTCCTGAAAATAGTTCAATTGATTTTGTTTAAAAAATATATTGAGTGTACATACTTAGTTTTTGGGTAAACATTCTTTAAAGTATGGTTTAGTAATGAGTTATTTCAAACATTAAAATATTTTGAAAATACCTTTAACGATTTTCTTTCAAATAATTATATATTTGGGGAGTGTTTGATATGATAAATAAATTTGCAAGCTTGTTTTTTTGGTGAAAACTCGTTTTAGGAACTGATAACTAGTATTTTAAAAATTCAAATATTTTAAAATTGGCTCTTTATCTATTTGGTTAAAAATGGGCATTTACCTAGATTTTACATTATAAATATATATATATTAAATTTATATTAAAAATCGCTTTATAATATTATATTTATGAATAATATTTTTAAAATTTAAATTTGTGAAAATTTTCTTTGGATCTATACGACACAACATGTGAAAACTTGTATGATTGTGTCTTAATACTTTTTTGTTTACTGTTATGTACACAAAACAATAAATAAAACGACTAAAACCGTTCCCGGTATTATAATATGCAGTTTCTATTTTGATTTTACATTGAATTTAAATTCCAGTTTAGCCTAGATTTTGAAGTGCAAATAACATGTCGACGAATTAAAAGGGTTAAATAATTCACGTTTTTTTTAAAATTATTTATGTAACACCTTACAAGTTCGAAAATTTAGCGCAACTTTTGATTGGTTTCTCTACAACATAAATAAATTTCAATTTTTCTTGCTCCTTTAGAAGGAATACAAATTATCTGGACCGTTATACAGATATTCATTCAGAAATCATTAAATGTTATTAGCATATATATATATTAATATTAATAATTGCCTATTATACATCATAAAAAGAACATTATTTAATTCAACTATGAGTTGTTCGACTTAAGATATTAAACATCTATAAAATATATCTTCAGTAGGTGCGTTTAGTATAGATTTCCAAACAATTTAACTGCAGGCATATTATTCCCACCAGAAGTCTCGTATTCGAATTCTGACCGTATAAATAAATTATCAAGATAGTTCTTGAAATTTGTGTGTCACTTATTATTCAGGGCAAGACAATATTATATTGTATTTGGGGTCTAGGTAATTGGGTATCCTACCAATGTATTATTATGTTGTATATAAAATAAGTAATACATTTGTTGGTTCATTTTTAATTATTGAATCATTTTGACCATGTAAAGAATAACTAATATCTCAATTATCTTATTGATGGTGAAAAGTAGATTCGGAGTGAGAACTTCATCTCCATTCCATTTCACTGAAGAAACATCTTACACAATAAATATCCATACCTCCTTTGTTTTACATCCATTACTGTTACCAGCCTATGGGCTGGGTCAGTTTTTAATTCAAACTATACATTTTATACTAACAGCCTGTCAGGCCTGTCCTACCTTCATATTCCTTATAATCTGACTTAAGACTATAACAGGCACAGAATCCAGTCCCCAGCTGTTAATTAATCACTGTGAAAGTGTATACCCACATTTAAACAATGATGCATTTTTCAGCCATGCTGGGAATCGAACTCGGGATGCCTAGCTCAGTAGAAAGACACACTACCCTATAAGCTAAGATGTCGGATCATATTCACAGCTATTGGCTGTCAAATCTTCAGTGCCCCTTACAACGTGAGTCATGGGCATAGTAGTATTTTTATAGGACTTTCTATCTTCATTATTTAAAATCAGTAGAAATCTCGATATCTTTTTGATTTATTCATGAACTTTTGAGAATTCTATGTATAGAAAATTAAGCTAAACGTATATACTGGAAACCTAGATCATGAATTTTGTTAAAAAATGTTTTTGATTATAAAATGTAATGGACTTTACTCGTACTCCCTTCCGATGCCCTTTAAACAGAGATTTTAAATTCAATTCATCTAATAAATATATGGAATAATTTCTGTTATTCACATTTCAAAAATAATAACCTTAATAAACTTTATTGGTCTAATAGCCCTTCTCCTGGAAGCAAAAAGCTAGAATCAAGAGAGCAGAACGTTGAAAAAAGAAAATCTCTCAGGGAACGCAGATTTCCACCATCTGAAATCGCCGAAGAAACGGGTGTCTAGAAACGATCCAATAGGGACAGCTGAATGGCGTCAACAATACAAGAAATGGGGTACAACAACAACAACAAAAAAAGAAACAAAAGGAAGGGAATTGTAAGAAAAGTAGGGAAGGCTGTGGGAGGTATAAGAACGAAATGAGAATCGAAGAAAGCTCAAGAAAGGTCAAGCAGAAGTGAGTGGAAAATAGCATGGGAATTCTTGGGGCTGGCTGAAGATAAAACTATCTCCAAATTGAGACCAACGTGAGTTCTTCTCTAAGCAATTTTATGTTACTATTCCTTTTGAATATAATAATAGTATATATATATATATATATATATATTGCAATGTAACAAATCAAACACTTTTAAAATTTTTATTTTACAGGTGCTGTTCCCACAGTTTGATTTTTTTTAGTAGGGAATGATGTGTAAGTACATGATCATGCATTTAACTCAAGATTTCAAGTCATAATTTTTTTTAAGTACC
>CABFWO010003332.1:39738-90246 GCA_902155825.1 Timema genevievae
ATATATATATATAATAAACTGATTGTCTTTACAAAATACTTGCTTGTTCATTAAACATTACACTTTTTACTTTTTCATGACAGATGGGAAAGAGGAAATATTTTGATAAAAAAAGATTTGAATTTGAGATTGTGTTGGATCTCAACAATTTCATGACCCTCTGAATCCGTAAAAGTAGTTTTCAAAATGTGTTCTATATGTTTATCCGTCTATGTATCTATAATTTGGCATACATCCGAATAAGTTAAGACTTGGTAACTGGGTTTTTCAGAATGTTTGAATCTATTAATCCAACCTTAAAATTAATGATAGTTGACCTAGGGGCTAAAAGAGAAAACATTGATCTTATAGAAATTGGATATGATTATTTTGATTAAAACTCGTTCCTAAGCACTGTTTAATATTACAAAAAAATTGGCATGCCTTATTTTTCTAGGAATATGATTTAGAGGGTAGGTACCTTAAACAAATGCATATCTCCAATTTTGATCATCTCCTCCCAACTCTTTGAGAGACGAAATAATATTGGCTATTAAAAATAAAACCCTTTACTTGAATTATATTTTTACCAAGCCAATGTTTTCCAAGAGATAATCAAATATATTATTAATATGGATGCCTGGCAAATCGAGTTTTTAAAATATAAAAACTTTTATACTACATATTAAGAGTAAATAGCCAAAGCTATATTAATGATAATTACTTCAGTTAGATATCATAATCTGAAAATTGAAAAATGACACCTGGACACGGGAATCAAACCCGTACTAAGCCAAAGGTCCCGGGTTCGATTCCCGTTTCCGGGTGTCATTTTTCAATTTTCAGATTTTATACTACAGATTATCAGTAATGTATTAAAATTGGAAACCTCAAAGTTAGAGTAAGGTAAATGTAGAAAGACTCTTGAAATCAATATATATGAATAATTATCTAATTCTAGGTACGATATAAATCAGCAATTTGGTCTAGGAGATTAACTAACCCTAAAAATGAATGATAAAAAACTAATCAAACCAAACATGACCAGACTTAACCTGACCTGATAAACTTGACCTTACCTAACCTAACCTAGCCTAGCCTAACCTAACTTTACCTGATTTAAACTATCATAACATATATTTTACTCGCACACCAGTCTATGTGCTCAAGTAGCTAATAATACAATGAGTTCAATATTACTATAATTGGCTTGCACTCAATTGCTTCATAACCATCTTACTACTAATCTAAATCACCCACATATTTACACCAATGGGTTAAGGGTGATGAAATTAAAATATAATTATATAATAAGTGTACCTTCATTTAGGTATGGAAAGAGAACGGTAAACTGTTTAGAGAAAGGCACCCTTTCAGTGTTGTTTTAATATGCCACTGAGCTGTGCATGTGATTAGTTTATTTTAATTGACTCTCTAATGAGTATATTATAATGATGGTACTTAAGATTCTGTTCAAAGGACCGTCGTGGGGTGTCCTGTAATAGAGCAGTAATGCACTAAGGTATCGATCTCTTGTTTCAATCGTTTCAAAGAATTATGTTTTAAAATTAAAACTTGTCATAAGTATTTATTTTACAGCGTCTCACTATCCACTTAAGTTATAAGCATTATTTATAGTGTAATATGTTAGGGATAGGGGCAATATAGATCATAGAAACTATAAAATGATTGGCTCAAAGCGAGATGGATATCTTCTTAGGCCCCTTACATGCATCACGGTTTTTTACCGTGGACGTCCACGGTGCGTTACTGTGCGTACAGTCGACCATTAAGTGGAATAAGGATGTAAACACGCTACGTTCGCGAATATTTCCCGTGAACGACTGTCATTGCAGACATGGTGCCCAACTGGAATAGTACGGTGACCGGTCACACTAGGGCATGCTAGTCTATACATGTCTTCACACAACGTGAGATTTTCACGTACGTATGAATTTATTTTAAAACATTACAAGTGTTATATATACGCTCTTGCCATGCCTTTACCACACCGTATGTACCGGTGACCTTCCGCCTTAACCTGTAGGGTGCGGTGCAGTGCTGTAACGTGCCGTGAACGTCTACGGAAGTAAAAAATCACGCTGCGTAAACATTCTCAGTACAGATGGTTTGAATTCTAAACCTGAAATCCTCATTAATGGGATTAGAGAGTAAATGGGCTTGACATAAAACCAACCAATCGGCTTGAGTATAAAATTTACTAAAAATCAATTTATAAACTATTCTGGTATTAAATAAATTTTAAAACTATCAAATTTATTTTATAGCAGTGACTTTTTAATGTATTTGATTTCTAAATATACAAACTTTCTTACGATTGGAGTTATACACTTTTTAAAATAGTATGTTTGATATAATCTTCAGAATGAAAACGTTTTGTAAAATGAGATCCAAGGAAGAAGATCCAAAGGGGCTCCAATACACGAAAGAGAGGAAAAAGTGAAAACAAAAGCCGAGATTGGACAAAGTTTAGATTATTTTAAATAAGAATACCATAATCAAATAACAGCTAGAATCAAGCTAGTTGCAAAGATAAGGTTCTACGACATATATTTAAATAATTCCCTAGAGGATATGATAACTTGATATTTAAATTAAGTTTATCATATCTAAATTTATATTTTCTTAGTTCAATGAACCTTATTTTTTCTATTTTTTATAATCAAGAATAACTTGAAATGAAATTCTAAAATTAAGTACAGATTAAGATTATAAATACAAATATTTAGATCTATTTTATATTTAACATAAGTGGTATGATTAAAAAAAAGATTGGTGATTCATTTAACTTTTCATAAAGTTGTTGCAATAAATTATACTTACGAGATTTACAAATAGAGAGAGTGACTAAACAAGAAAACTAAAGGAATACAGAGGGTCCAACTAAATCATGATCATGTCTTATAGTTAGTAATAATAATAATAATAATATAAATAATACATGAAAGAAGAAAACTAGTACTTAACAGTAAGGAGCAATATTATTTACGTCATACAGCTTAATATAAAAAAACAAAAGCTGAAATTACTTAGTGGAATTAGAGGAACTTCGAATTGTATCACGACAGTATTCTCGTTGACATAAGTATATCCAAAAAAATATTGTGGTATTGCCACAGATATTACGTATTTATAGTATAGAGAATAAACAATTTATCATATTAATTATTCTATTTTTTATCTTTACTACATTTCATTATTATATATATATATATATAAAATGTTAAGGCTGCAGGTCACTCATTATCAGAGATTGTTGGACATGTGCCTACATGAAATTATATCTAATATATTTTCTAGGTATCAGGTATGTTCCTTATTAAGAACATAGTATATACATTATTTTGACACACATTCATATTGTTTGAAATCTAATTGCATTCCAAAACCTACTAACTATCATGTACGCCCAGGATATACTGAAAGGTAGCTATCTAACTGTGACAGATTACACTTGGGCCATATCATATATAATTAATCCTAGTGAAGCCATTATATATGAGCTGGTTGTCTTTCAAGGTAAACTGGGTGCACGTTTATTATTTGAATGTATCCAAGTTTTCTAGAAAACACACAAAACCTAATGTCGATTATTAATTTATAGTGAGAACACATAATTTCTTAAAGTTATAATTTAAAATCTTGGGGTAGACTTGAATACCAAATATGTATTTTTCATGGTGAATCGATATTTCATATCTTCTTATTTGTTTGACACATATTCTTAAGGATTTTAAAACCATTGTTGGACACATACGTTCATAAGACTTCGAATAATAATGAGCTATTATCGACTTCAGTGGCTGAATGGTCTAAGGTGTCCCTCTCGTATTATAGTGGCTTGCTGATGACGGGGAGATCAGAGTTCAAATCCCGGTTGGGTCTTCTGATAGTGGTTTTTACTAAATATTTACCCACTCTCCTTCCAAGAAAATGTCTGTAGGCTACCTAAAAATATTCCTTTTTCATCCCTACCACGTTATAATAATAATTATTACATATGTATACAACATGAACAGGTGGTAAGACGTGGTGATAAATTTTTTTTTTTAGATATATTCATTGGTGGTAAGGTGGATTATAATGTCAATTTAGTCTGATTTGGTTTACCGTAATTGGGAAGATTTAGGTGTGAATTCAGATTGGGTGTTCTTGAGAGGTTTTCTTAAATTATGTACACCCCTCATTCCATGCAAATGCTGGTAACCTTTATTTAAATCATATCTTCCTCGTGTACACAGTGTGGGTATGAGGAGGCTTAGGCCAACCAGTAAGATGTGATGCAAATAAAATAAAAATAATTAACATAAACTTTAGCCTTTAAATGCTAGACTGAAATTTTGGATTAATTCTTTAACTAAGAGGACTTATTTTAGTGACCAGAGATGCTTAAATTATATTAAATAAGTCTATATTCTAAGAGGTATAAGCTTAAAATAAGTCAAAATTCATTTGGCAGTAGCAGTTATGAGAAACTACACTATAGTACACCTCACCATTTAATCAACTGGTATAGGATCATACATTGAACGTTTGGCTCAATCTCAAAAATACTAACGTAGGGCTTACTTTCCATGCGCAAATAACTATCGATATATATTTATATATCTTGCTTGGGTTAAAAATTCCTGAAATAAACTAGTTCCCCTTTAGGATCACCGAGCGGGAACTACTTCAGGGAGAGCAATCAACAAAGAACGACCAGCTGATAAAACCATCCCTTTCAGCACAGGAACATGGATTGTTGGGATGATAAGAAGGGCTAGGAAAAGAGAAAATTTGAAAATATTACTGGAAGGGTGTGATGTTAGCATAGTCGGCTTAAGTAAAATCTGGTGGAAAGATAAAGGGGAAATAGTATATGGAATTTACACAATGTTCTATCCAGGTGGAAATATTGCAGAAAAGTGTCAATAGGAATGAAAAGTTAATTGGTGAAAAGTGTTACTAAAGTGATATTGCATAGTGATATACTAATGTTTGTAAAATTAGACATTAAACCAGTAGATATCTTACTGTACAAATGTACATGCCAACAACCAACCAAAATTTGTCAAGATAGAAGAAATTTATGATGAAATTGAAGTAATTATGCAAAATGAAGGAAGATGGAAAGCAAACTCCATCAGCATGGGTGACTGGAACGGTCTGTTTGGAGAAGGTGAGAAGCAAAATATCTTAGGGCCACATTGACTGGGGAAGAAACCACAAATTGAACAGATGCTCATCTAATTCAGCCAGAGGAATGAACTGGTGGTGATAAACACCTGGTTCAAGAAACGAAAGAAAAAACTTTATACACGGAAGAGCACAGAAGACATCTTGAGATACCAAATAGACTTTATCCGTGCCAAACAACGATTCAGGAACTAAGTGAAGGATAAGAAGATATTTTCAGGTGCCGACATCGATTTGGACCACAACCTACTTATGGCGTACGTTGAAACAAGATTGAAGAAGAGGTAGATGAATGATAGAAAACTGTGGTGGGAAATGGAAAAATTAAAAAGAAAGAGTGAAACTGTGATAAATTTAGTAAAACAAAAATTAATTGAGGTGACAGAAAGAAGTATAAGTATGGAAGTGAGGTGGAATAGTGGTAGGAATATTTTATGGCGGTGCTAAATGACAATATTGAAAAGTGAAGAGGACTGCACAACCCCTTGTTAAAGGTAGAAATGCTTCATAAAATGGAATATGAGTTAAGGAGAGGAACAGACAAGGTGAGGAAGTACCGTATAGAGAAGACATGCAATGAGATTATCAAACAGTAGAGAAAAGGAAAGTATAGCCTCATGTACCAGAAAGCAATGTAACCGAGAGGAAATATAAAAAGATGTTCTATAAATAGGACTAGATAACTCCAAAAGAAAGAAGGTGAAAGATCATATAGAGGTTCATACGATTTAGGAAAGATGTGTGAAAAAAACTCAAGGACAAGGAAAATTGACCAGAGTACATGGAGATTGAAACAGGAGACGATTTAGAGGACGAGGATAAAGGGCCCAGAAATATAAAGATAGAAGTAAAGAGGGACATATAGGACATTCGTAGAAGAAAAGCTGATAGAGATAGCGACATACCAGCTGACCTTCTGAATTATCTGGGAAACAACGGATTACTGTTTATGACAAAACATTTAAAAATAATCTATGAAACAAGAAAATGGCCCAAGGACTTTATAGACGTAAATATAATTGCTTTAAAGATGAAGAATAAAAATACCAAGAGATGAAATGACCCCAGGATCTTCAGCCCCCTCTCTCTTACAAGGGGAAGAATATTGCAAGAATACTCAAGAGGAAAGTGGAACAGAAAACAGTAAGTGTGATGGAAGAAGACCAATTTAAATTCTAATAAGGAAAAAGGATTCGGAGATGCCATCGGAATGCTATTAATAATTTCAGAGAAGGTGCTGGAAGTCAAAGAAGTAGTCTAATTCTGTTTTATCGGCTGGCAAAACACGTTCAATAGAGAGTAGTGGAATAAACTGCTGGAAATACTCAATAAGATACAAATAACCTAGAAGGACAGAAGATTGATTGCAAACTTATGCCTATAAAATTGAGTGAAAGTGAGGCTGAATCATTAAGAAACCAACAACTTAGTGATAGGATAAGGAGTGAGTCAGTGATGCTTTAAACTTGTATGAAGAGTAGGTGTTCATGGAAGGAGGAACGTGAAAATTTTAGGATAGGAGGACGCGTCATCAACACAATAAAATACGCAAAGGACCTAGTATTGTTGGAAAAAAATTAAGAATAATTGCAGGAAATAATTGCCCAGAGAGAGGTGGAGATAGACAGCAGATATGGCATGAAGACAAACATTGAGAAGTGAACTATTTTGGTAGTGATGCGTCGGTACAAAAGTAATTGCAGTGGTGGGCACGTGGCTTAAATTACAAAATAATGATTTCTGGTTTGCTGGCTATGGCTAACCAGTTTTATAATTCTAGCCAGGTATATGATGGTAAATTTTAATTAAATAGCTACCCACTTGAGTGGACAAATGGTCTCAGGTGTTACTATCTTTCAAGATTTGCCTTCTGGTGACGAGGAGATCAGTGTTTGGATCTACTGAGGGTGGTTTTCTATAAATGGTTTCCCTTAATCCTTACAGGCAAAGACATGTAGATTACGTCTATAATGCTTCCTTCTTTCCTACTCCATTAGAATAATTATCACAATTGCGTACAGCTCAAACGTTTAGAAAAATGCTCAGATAAAATTCAAAGTTTCCCATTTTTTCCGTGCCAATGCCAATACATTCACTCTAAATAAAATTCTACCCTCTTAAACCCTGGAAAATTAATGCAATCAACGCATATGCATACTTCCCGAAAGGTTTTTTCAAATGCGGTGAGAAGGGAAAGATAAAAACTGTAGGTCCAAATTAATATTTTTCCTTGCTATACTTAAAATTACTTTCGGTATCTTTAATTTATTTAAAAAGTCATTAAATCTATACTTAATCTATTACTTTCAGATCAGAAACAGGTATTAAAACTTTCCCCGCGATAAAATAATGCTCAACAGATGAAAAATTTCAGAGCTCTCTATTAATAAAATCGTTCCTTCAAGAAGTTGCCGACGTCGAGCGCAACAGTAGGGCACCCTGTCTTGATCATCGATCCACATAAATACATCAACATAACAGTGTTTTCCTCAAACGCCGCCATGCGCGCCAGTTGTGGCCAAGCCTGGTGTAACCAAAACTACACTCGTTACGGTACATCAATGAGAATTAATTATACTAATGGTAGAACACGTTCATTAGGCTTTGAGCATTCGTACACACGGTCATGAAAATGGAGTGTTATTAATCTATTTAAGAACACCTTTTGAGTTACCATAGGGTGGACTTTTGAGACGGTACACACTAATTGCATAATAACTAATCCGAGGTTGGTAATATTCCTAATCGAACTCCGGAGTAAAAACTAAATTCATAATAACTTTGTTCAAAATGAAAAATTGAGGTTAGATTAGGTTGGGCAAGAATAGGTTAGGTTAGGCTAGTCTAGAGGTTAGGAGTTGAATTGAATTAGAAGTTTTCCGAAATTAATGTGCACTGGCTGACAGGTATATTTTATTCTGCAATTTGAGTGTGCTCTAATTAAATGCCTGCTAAGAGGTATACCTTATTCTGCAATTCGGTTGCACCCTAATTGAATGACTGCTCGCAGGTATACTTTATACCACAATTCGAGTTTTCCCATTTTAGATTGGCTCCTTTTAGCAACAAAAAAAAATTCATTGCGAGGGAAATTTTAGTTAGAATTAAATTTCAACTTTTTATAACAGTCTAATCAAAATGATTACGTTAAATACTAGCGTCATTAACGAGTTATTATAGGAGTTTGGGTTGAATATGTTGTTTATAGGAAGAGAAGCTGCATTAGTATGGAGAGAATATATACAAAGGAAATAGATAAATTATATGTTGTAAAACCAACTCCAATAGAGCATAACAGGATCCGAATATCCACATCTCCATCATCGGTAGTTCACTTCCATGAAAGCTTGATGCCTTGGTCAGCATGACAAATTGTTTGTACCTAATTTAATTTAGGTGCAAGATAATCCTTCTCCCCCAACCTCTCCCAGAGTCACGCTCTCAACAAACAACGTAAGCTACATAAAAATTAATTTCATACCTTACAAATTGTGAAAGTAGTAAGCTCTCATTTGACCTCAGTAATCTTTGGGTAAAGTGCTCGCCTCAAGGTTCCATGCTCGTAGGTTCAAACCCAGTGTAGATCAATGAATTTTTCTTAAGCGACAAAAATCCGTAGCACAACTTAATTGGTAGGGGACGTGAATACATTTATCCCATGTTGATTTTGGCTTGTAAAAGAAACCTGCGAAGTATTTGAAAATATCTTTACTGGTAATACTGGTATAACGCGTTTGCTGATATAATCGGTTTGTTCAGAGCGCGCAAGTTAAATACCTAAATAAATTAAATGAAAATGAGAGAGTAAACTTTCTTTTATATAATAGCTTCCCCACAATTCTCACGCACAGATTTTAATTAAAACCATCATGGTTGTTAACAAAGTCTACAAAAATAATAAACATTATTAACCGCTGACGATACACAAGGACACATCTAAGGAGTAATCGCCATGCAATTTAGTTTCATTCATTGTTTTAAGAGCAGGGCGAGACCCAGGAACTTAGCTAAGAACAGACCAAGAGTTCGTAAACGAAGTTCCTCACCCTTCTCCTCCCAACATCCCCCTTCACCATCGAATTTCACCCCAGCACCACCCTTTTCCAACCACTTTCTATAATCGGCAACATTTCTATTCACTGTCGAACAGGTTTTAAACTTTATGCGCCAGACTCCGTCACAAGGGTTTTATCTTGTTGGTTCACTTGAGTAGAGTTTGGGAGCGCCCCTCCCTCCTCCGTGATTAGCATATCCACCACATTAAGCCTGTTCGCCGACGATACAGAGCGTGCCCTCCCTTCCTTTTCCCTCTCCAACCATCTAAGCACTTCACGTCGTCATTTTAAGGCTGAAGAGGGAAGGGGGAGGTTACTGAACTCCTTATTTTCAAGTAGGCGAAGTCTTATTGTGACTAAACAGCGCTGATGAAGTAAGAAATATCAATAGCAGCAAAAGCTTGAAAACAATTTATGCTCGAGAGAAAAGGCACTCAAAAACTGACTATAGCCTTGAGTCTAGCATTACACTTGACTGCCTTTGCCATGGTATTTAAACCCTAGAAGAGAGAATCGAAAGTGACTTTATCAAATTCTGAGCCTTCTCTAAAGTACTCCAATATTCTCAACACTCTATTGAGGGTGCATTTCCTTTAGCCCTTTTAGTGCCACACCTATTCCAGAATTCGTGGACAAAGAGTGCCAGAGCTATATCCTAATTTTGGTAAGGGTTTGCAAGAAAATTTGCCAAACCTATATTCATGGACGATTATTTGGATTTTTCTAACATTTTAATTCGTATGTACAGTTATTTAATAATAATAAATTAATACAATTTAATTAAAATTATTGAATTTCTCTATATTTTTTTTAATCTCTAATATTTTTTGAGACTAATGCTAGTTAACATATTTAAAATATATTATATACATTTCAATACTATTTTGTTGTAGTGCATTTAGTTTTATACAAAAAAATAAATTTTGAATATAGTATATTATTATAAATAGTATTTACAGAAATGTTTATTTGATATCCTACATTAGATATTTTTGGGTGGTTATTGCTTACCTTAAAGAAAGGTTTATTATATTGCTTACCTCATGAATAAATATATAGGCCTACAATAATGAATGCGTTTTTAAAAAACCTTTTATAATGAATAATTTCATATTTTTTTAAAACATCATATAAATTTATAAAGTCATTACGCCTATTAACTTACATTGGTAAAGAAATCTTTTCATTCACACGACATAACATGAAAATCTTATTAATATATTTTACTAAACTCATAATAATTTAACCCATACATTTGAAAACTGTTTGTATCAGTATGTTTTTCCATACATCTCGTAAGTAAATTTGCGTTGCACTTAGCACATTGAGTACACGACCCTCCCATTGTATGTGTACTAAACTCCCAGTTTCAATAACAAGTACTTAAGGTTGATTTTTATGCCAACCTTATATAAAATAATTGAGGGAAATGTTCTCTTTCCAGTGATATATGACACTACTATACTATCTATCAGATAAAGCGATAACTATCTCAACCTTCACACCAAAACAAGTTTGAAAATTTTCAATATTTACTTATGAAGAAGTGATCAAAAGTCGTTTCAATATACTTAGCTTGATAAAATTAACTAACAGGATAGAGATGTTTCAGACTGATTACTGATAATTTCAATATGACATATCTATTTTAAATTTAACAAATATTTTTATCATAAACAATTATATTGATAAAATGGTTTAATAGAACAGTGCCTACTTTGTCATTGAATGAATTTAAATATCTTCTATTATTGAAGTAACTAGAAAAATAAAAGGGGCAATTGCTACTCTTTCTAACTAGATGGTATAAAAGTTCTATAATTGGTTCCATAGATATATTAAAATTGACCAAAATAATAATCTTGTTCTATTGATTATAGTTATAGTTTGGTTTAGTGTTACGTCAACTATTATTCCTAAGCTAAAACTCAATAATGGAGAATATATGTGTCTGTAATTACAATTATTATAATATATTAATTAGTCCCTGGATTAAATAATTTTCTAAAATAAGAAATTCAAGCTAATTTTAAAACTCTTTTATGAATCAATCTCTATAAACCACAATCCTTGAGCACATAGAATACTAAGCCTGACTCGTCTAGTTTGGCTTACTGGGACAGTTGGGATTTTAGGATTTTATTTTCAGATGGGTGAACTGAAAGGGGGGATGAAGTATTCTTTAAACAAATGAATAGTATCATTATGGTTTTCTCATCCACTCTCCTAGATAATGTGATGTCAGTTTTTCATAAAATACCTTCTTCATCACTGACCTTTAAGTAAATTCGTTAGAAAAGAAATTGTTGAACGTGATAGTTTGGAATTGAGACTAAATTTGTATTTAAAGCCCTAGAGAAATAGATTTTAAAATTTTCCAAAAGGCAGAAGATATCACTTTATAGTTTATTACTAAACAAATAATAATATTGTTTGTGATATAAAAATATTTCCAACTGCCTTCCTCCATTACATTATTTTTCAAATTTACAAGTTTGGATTTATAAAGTTTTTTGCAGAATTACCAATTTTAGACTATGTATATTATTATTTCTTGACAAGTTTCCTGGTGTACTATATTTTATCAGTACCATTAATCTCCGCAAAATGACACTGAGTAAACCTACACTACTTTCCTTAAAATAGTTTGACGATTTCCTTTACTTCGAGTACTTACAGTTTGCCATTGTAACATATATGAAATTAAAATTATTGTTTTCGGATACAAGTGGCATTAAATAGTTTGTGACTTCACGGCTGTAGTTGCATCAGCCATCGTCTAGGATGAATGATGACATAAGTTGTGTGGACGAGAAAATGAGGTAAATTTAATGTAGTCCTAATATACCTTTGGGTTTAAGAAAGGAGTTGTTTCCAGTGGTCAACTTACCTCAATTTTGAGGTCATAATAAAATTTGTATGGTAATAAATAAACTAGAATGGTTATGTTTTGGGGAAATAACTACCATTTAAGTTAATAGGCTGACCTCCAATTTATTCTTATCCAAATAAATTTTGATCGAATAATTAACTAAGCCATTATATTTGTTAATTACGGTTATAGTCTCATAAAAAATATTATATTCTTTAAATAGAAAAATGAGACCTGGACACGAGAATCGAACCCGGGACCTTTTACAAGTGTAATTTTTAAATACAAAAGATAAAAAAAATTGTGTCAATTACCTTTTGTAGCCACAGTTAAAACGTCGGTAGATATGTTAAACGTGGTTCAAGACCGGAAAAAATTAGTTTTAACTCAAATACAGGCCTTGAAAGCCTTCAAAACAAATTTTGTAGACAATTTAGACAATAATACAAATATTAGTTCCAAAAATTAGCTATCTGTTTAATTTTTTTTAAATGTAGATAAATCTTTATCACCTATCAATTAAAGTATACATTATGTTATCTCAGTTAAATTATGTATTTTAGATTTTAAATAATTAATATTTAAGTGTTTTTAAATTGTTTGCCTCTGAAATGTATGAAAATTAGGAATTAAAATATATTCAGATTTACCTAATATTAGTAATATATTAGTGACACTAAGCCTCAAAGTATTAAACAAATGAGATCTTATAAAACCTACACAACCATTATAGTCACTATATATATATATATATAGTGACTATAATGGTTGTATATATATATATATATATATATATATAAATCATCTGAATCACATCCATGGGTACATAGAAAAAGAATATCAACCTCATATTTTTACCCAATAATGGAGAGGTTAGGGTTCAAGCCCCAGATATGTGCACTACTTTATTTTTGGTCATCGCGTTTCATTACTCGTTCGTATTGTGCTAAATAATTAGGTATGAGTATATTTGAATTTATAGGAATTTTGCCCACATTTGTGGAAGAGATGATGGAAAACCATTTATGTTAAACTGCCTTAAGCACACCTGACCAGGATTTAAACCCAGATATCCCCGTTATCGCCAGTTCCAGTTAGTGAAAATCGACTTAAGCCCCTCAACAACCTGAACCATTCTTTTTTATCTCATTCGGTCTACACGAGAATTCAGGTATATATTCTATTATTTGAATCTTTCTCATTCCTATCTAATTAAAGTAAATATGTGGATAACCTGGAAGGATTGTAGGTGACGTAGTGGGTCTATGGATGTGAGATAATTAGATGGTAGGAAAGACAACGTTTAAATAAGCCTAATAACTAGAAAAATATTCTCTTAACTACAAAGAATGGTTTGTGAGAATTCTTAAAGTAAAAAGTAAAGTTGGCCATCGAGGTTATTCTAGTTTACTTGTAAACTAAAGCTTTTTTTTTAGTATGATTTATTCCTCTTTTTTTTAACGGCCATCAATCGTGAAGGGGGCACCATCATATGACTCGAGGCATACTATTTCGTGTGTGTGTATATGTATGTGTAACTTTTCAGCCGACCACACCTACGTAAACATCCTACAACACGAACTTTTCTTTCGACTCGTGCTCGTGAAAAGGGGAACAAAAATAATCACAGTTTGACGTGTTCCCATCACAGTAGCAAACGGCGCGGTGGTCGCAAGGCTAGAAATGTTACCCAGCCCGGCCGAGCGGCGGACGTGACGCGCAAGCTACGTGGGGCGGGAACAAGGGTGAGAGGGGGGTCTCCACACACGTAAACTGTTTCCTGTTTGGAAGGGATGATTACTTTTGTGGGAAATTAATGACTAAGCTGCTGTTGTTCATTTTACTGACATAGACACTAGTCTGAGAGGCAGCTTTGAAATAAATTTGAAATGTATTGAAAAGAGAACTTCACACGGTGTTTAATTATCCTCTCAGAAGTGTTAGCCATAGTACGATTTAAAATTAATTAAATGTATATTTATATTTATTAATTTGAGAAATTAAAATGTTAATAAAATCTTAAAAACTATTCAATATGATCGAACTATTTATTAAAAAAAAGCATTATATTTAATGCACTTCAACATAGTGATGCATTTCACGAGCTAACAAAACTAATTTTAGACGGTAACAAGTCTGATAGAATGGAGTATTTCAATATCCGTATTAATGAGACATTAAGACAGTAATCCCAATGATTCTTTAATATTTGTCATTAACACCACTTTAATTGAACAGAAATTATTTAAATTAAGAAAATAAGTTTATGTAAACTCAAGCAATTACCATGGCGGACATTTAAAAATTATTGAGGTTAATATATGCAAAAAGTTAAGCTAAGTTTATCTATTGAAGAAATACTTTATTTGCCTTGTCCAAAAAACTGTTTCTAGTATAAAACATGTGAAAATACAGACTTAAGCTCGCAGTATTCTCCATCCCACCATTAAAAATATTCTACACTCTAAATAAATTGAATTATTTTTGTTAATTGCACTCCATTCAATCCATACGCGTTTTAATAAAGCTATTAGCGAAAGTATGAGGAAACTAGTATTCAGAGTAAACGTACCAGCATTTTCGTTTAGGTTGAGTAAAGAAATATTTAAGAGAAATCATCCTCAATATATCCGGTCTGAATTCGAACTTCAACCTCTCAGTCACCACAAACCAGACTACATAAGCAAAACATTTAGTTCAAGTGCCTATAAATGTGGTTTAAAGCCTTTTGTTTTTCTTTACATCTGTATGCGGGGGCAAGTGGACTATCTTACAAAAGAAAAAAAGGACCTTCTGTGAGTTAATTGAGAATGATTCTAGAAAAGTAAGGATATATCACATTGGAATATCTAGTCATAATGGAATGGTAGATGGATATTTGTTCGGAAAAATATGAACCAGGTATCTCGATGTGACTCTTGAAGAGGATAAAAACTCTTTCTCATTGTGAAGAAAAGAAAAACACTATAAAATTCTTAATGAAAAGTAGGAAAGTTTTATGGCACCCAGCATAGTGTTGTCGTCTGCGCGGTAAGTATGCGCACAAGTTTTACTAGCATCCCTCGTTTGGCCCCTTCAGCCTCATAACCTAGTCTTCACTAAGAGGTTTTCTGGAGGCAGCTTCCTTCTAAGATCTTTCCTATAACTCCCGCACACTTTACCTAAGAAGGTGACAAACTGTTGTGCTTTCACAAGAAGGCTCATGTATTATAGTAAAATAATTTAAGGATATAGATCTATTAAAATATTTAGAAAAAGCTCTTAAAAAAGTTTACTATAGAAATGAAATGAGATTCCTAGTCTTATTTCAGTTAAATGCCAAGGTATACTTGTAACACTAGATTAATATATTTCAGAATTCCCACCCTTATTTTAGGTAAATACTGAGGTGGTAATGTAACAGTGAAAATATATCTGTAGAATTTTAAATTTATTTTATGTAAATGCCAAGGGGGTTTCGTAACACCAAAAGGATATGCTTCAAGATTTCTGCCCTTATTTCAAGAAAATACCGGGACAGCCTTGTAGTCCTGAAAGGAGATATTTATTAATTTCTCTCCCCTTTTAAGGTAAATAAATACTGATTATTATTTTATCACTGAAATAAGATTATTCTAGATTCTCAATCTTATTTCGTTCAGAAGAATTTAATGGCACCTTTATTGTGAAGATATTAACTTTGAAACATACTCGTCAAAGACAAATCATTATTTTAATAAACAAAGCACGTCACGGCAGTCATCTTCAGATGACGACTAGTCTGAACTAGAATGCTTTGGTCAAAGCCCCGTTTTATTTTCAGTAAGATGTTTATCTCAAGAGTTATTAATTGCTTATTTTCTAAGGAAGTACAGGTAAAAATAATCTTCCAAAGTTAATTAACAAGCATTCACCTAAAAAAATTTGAAAACAACTAATTAATATAAATATCTCTCCCTTGCACACTCGCAAAGATTTGAATTCGAGTAATGAACCCTGCCCTACATGCTAACTAAAGTTTAGCACAAATATTAATCATTATTGAAGATAAAATACTTACTTTAAAAAAAATAATCAGATTTTTATAATTTGTCAACTTACTTCTTGGTATAAATATTCCATCCGACACCTTAGCTCAGTCGATAGCATGTTTGCCTACTGATCTAAGTGTCCCGGGTTCAGTTCCTAGCATTGCTGAAAATGTATCATTAATGAAAACATTGATTTATCCTTTCACATTGGTAAATTAATGGCTGGGAACTGGATGTTGTGAATGTCCTAGTTTTAAGTTAGATTATGAAGCATATAAAGCTACGACAGACCTAGCAGGCTGGTTGTGGAAAATATAGAGCTTGAATAAAAAAGCTGACTCAAACCCTGGAAATAGTATTGGGTGTCAAAAATATTTAAGCATTTTCATAATAATCAACGTAACAAAAGTTTGAGATAAAATATTATTAGGAATTAAAATAGTTATGAATAAAAAAAATTTGTTTTTAATTTGGGAAAAAACCCGCAACATGGCCACGTGAACGAAGGAGTTATTGTCATCTGGTCTTTTAATATATGACAGGGAGGTTGGGGTTCAAATCCTGGCTACCTGATTTTTTCACAAACATTTTTACTCTACCTATACACAATTTAGGGCACAGATTCTTTAAAATCCTACCTTATTCGCCTCTTTCGTATGAATTTTAGTATGCAACTCTACCAATAAGTACTGAAACGCGATGCACATAAATAATTTTCAAAATTATATATATTGAAAAATTAACGGGGTGAATTCAAGAACACGTTAAAAAGAATAATCTTATACATTAAATTTTAATAAAAGAACTAAGTGTCAATTTCTATATCATAATTCTGTTCCTGTTTTCTCTTTTATAAACAATTTCCTAATCCTATTTTATAGCTATATTAATATTTAAACTATCAAGGCTAGGTTCACACTTTCAATCATATCATAACGTATTATAAAAAAGATTGATTTGGGTTCACGTTAGATAAACTATAAATAGCTTAGGTACACATTTTCACTTTCATCACTATGTTTGTATTTTTGTATTCAAAACTATCTTAGCTTTTTAAATATTCGAATATACAATATCTTGATTCTCATAAATCTTGAAGCAACGCATTTATAAATTATCTTTTTTCTAATCTATTAAATTTAAAATAGTTTTGGTAGTGATTGTTAATATAATTAATAACGTCCTTTAAAAAAAATTGTACTCATGTGAAATCACATCTATTCAACAGTTTGAGAGAGGAAAAAATCAAAATATTAAACCATAAAAAATTTCAGAAAATCACAAGGTAAAATTAACACCATTTAGAATCATGATGATGCTATTATGATATACTGAAACATTTACATGCCACCTTTATTAAATATTGGAAATACTGTTTCTTAGATGACTCAATGATACGCTTTTAATAACTAAAGTGTACCAATGGGGTGGTATTTTTATATTATAGTTCATCCTATAGTACTTATTCTATTTATTTTGATAATACTAAATTCTATATTCTCAATTTCCAACCAATAGTCATTCTTTACCAATCATTTTATCTCATTCATTTATTTAAAAATTTATAAATGACTTAAATTTTAAATCAATATTTATTTTACATTTTATATCTTAATTAGGAAAATATTGTCAATAAGAAAATATTATTAACTTAATTTTTCGTCAGAATTTTGTCGACTTCTTTCTTAGAATTTTCAATGAACTTTTTATGATTTAATCCATATTATTTACATAAAGACAAAATTAGTATATTCAATTTTAAAGACTTATTATTTATAAACATCCAAAGATTGGGTATCGTCTTGTGAGAGGACCAAAGTACCTCTCTCTCCATCCACCCTTCCCCTTCCCCCCGCACGTGGTGAAGCTTAGTTTCAATATGGGGATGGAGACTTCCCTCCATTTGGGGAACCCACTAGAGTGGTTTAGTCTCGGGGCGACTACCCTCCTACTATTTCAAGCCTCCTCCCCTACTGGTCCTCCTACATTGGCCTCATGTTATCCTCGCTAATGGAACAAGATCTCACGCATTAATCAACAAGGTGACCTTGATCTCTACACTAGAGTCTCGGGCGCATTACAATTGGGCCACGTAAATATGTTAATGATCTTCGTTTAAAATGGGCAGCGTAATCACACATTACAATTGCGCCACGTAAATATAACAATTAGGCTATGTAAATATTAAAATTGGGCCACGTATACATTTTACGTAAATATTACAGTTGGACCACGTACACCAGTTATGAGACAAGGCTGTGCATAGACATGTAAAGAAATATACATCCTAACTATAGAAATCCTTTCGTGTGTAGTGTTCCAGGGATTGAAACATGGAAGGTTCGTTTATGTGGAATGAAAAGGGCAAAATATTGCTTGTCATAGAAAGTAACAAATTTCCGATGTCTCATGCTGCTACCGATGGTAAAGTTCGGTGGAGACGTGCAAACAAAAAAGTTCAGCAAAAGTGTACACGAAAAACCTAGACAGTTTATCTGTCCCCATGTCTGTCTATAGCAGGATATCTGTCTGTACCAGGATGTTTCTTTTCAATTGTGACCGTAGCCCATAGACCTAAAATTAAGGGAAAGTTGATTACTACAATATAGTTTGTACCTATATGTTTCTATACGTCTATGCACAACCTTGTATCATAACAGGTATAAGTGGCCTAATAATAATGTTATTAAGTATAATAAATCTATAACTTCTATAATCTTCCTGGTCAACGAATGTGGCCCAATCCACCTGTGAGATTATGGGGGAAATTGGTCTCGTGGACAAATTGTAATGCTTTGAAAGTCTAACAATTGACAGATCAAGAATTAAAGAATACAAAAATCTTTCTCGTTTGACTGTATAGTAATAGTATCATTATTTAGAGTAGAATGGAACTGCAAACCTTTATCATGAATTATCCCCTTTTTAGTTAACTTATCTAGCTACTATATATGAAGACAAAATGGGATACTTCCACTAAACAAGAAAACAAATCAATTTTTCACTCTTGGGGGAACTTCTGTTTGCTTTATGTGGACTAACAAAACTTGAACTGTGTTTGTCTAGAGAAGGGAACAAACCACATTGCCATCAAACAGCCCTACCTATGGTTACAAGCGTCGGTCCTTTTCAAGTGGCACAAACTTAAAAATTCCCCAGTTAATTCTATTTAAAACAAACAGCAAATGACAAGGAAAAAACACAATACACCAAATAATGGACCTACTCAACCAATGAAATGTTGGTTACTGAGGATTCACCACCGTGAATTGAACTAAATAATAAAATGCATTCTATATGAAACCGACGGTAAAGATTGTTCATATATTTATAGTGTCACTCTGTATTTACCGTTTTTTATCCCTAATGTTGAATACCCTACATATCTGCAGCTTGAATAAATCACAAAATTAATAATTTATTGTGCTTTAACGACAAAGCATTGACTGTGTAAAAAATAGTGCTGAATCCATATAAACCTTGTTGAAGTTACAATTATATGAAAGTATTTGTGCTTCTAGGAATTTTCAAAAATAATAATTTAAAAAAAATTGCTGTAGTCCCCAATGTTCGATATCCAAAAAATACTGACAAAGTTCAGCGTTGAACATAATTTGAAGTAATGACAATAAACCAGTTAATATTTAAATATCTAATTACATCACTGAGGAAAAATGACAATAATATTAAAATCTAAAAATGTTGATTTTTTTTATCCCTATCCATTTGGATTATAAGCTTATGTACCAATTACGCTAATGGTTTAAGGGATTAGGAAGGTTATATTTAAAATAAGTGTACCCGCTTTTGCGTGAAGTGAGGGTGGAAAATAATTTTGGAAAAAACCAACCTCAGTACATCAGTCCACGATTCGAGCCTAATTCTACCCACCATCGGCAGTCTATTAAAGTGTGTAAGTAGTGCATTAGATCAAATGGCCACCGAAACGGGTAATGTTGACGTTAATTGCTCTAGAATAACTAAGGAAAAACTCGTAGGTTTAATAAATATCTAGAGGAATGTTAAGTCTCACTGCCCGCATCCTGTTACTTTATGGAAAATAGATTGAAAATAAAAGTAGGTCACCAGATGGAGATAGCTGCATTAAAGTAAGTCTGTAATGGAATGGCCTCACCATGTATGGCGTCATGTTGTCCCTCTACAACTAAAATACAGCCCAAAGAGGAACTATCTTGTATAAAATGCAACATTAAGATCATATGAGGAAGAGTGACACAGTGTTATTCCCTGGCTCATGCTATATTTGCACTTTAACTTGAAACTCTTCACAGCTATAGTTAAAAAAGATAAAAAACTTAGCTCAAAACGGCTAGAAGTTTTTCTAGACTCCCCATATTATGGGCTCCTTCCTGAATATTTCGCTTTTCCTCTCTACCTGAGCTCTCTCTCACAAGACTACACAACATATGGTAGGTTCCCCACCAAAAAGATAATAATTAATAATGAAGCTCAACCAAATATTTACTGAGAGAAAAGGATATTCCTAAAAATTTAACAAAATTTTATCATTCCAAGAATCTACAAAAATACCATAAAATACCAATATTCAAATAAATACACTGATGACTATGTTAAGTAATTTCTCTGTTTTTATTTTCCCTTCCTGTATAAGCGCACGCTCGCCAACGGGCCAGCGAACATGTTTTTGCTCCATAGGTCGGGGAACTAACTCATTGCCTCTAAATGGTTACCAGGAAATGTCTGAATAATTCTATGAAGAACAACATCCGATAAGATAAAAAAATCTACGAACAGGATATCAAAATAGATATTTAATCAATCCTAATATTAAGTTTCTAAAACTTGTGTTATACTGGCTATAATGTGCCAACAACGATCGATACAGTATCCTTACTGTACGCGATGAATACTGTCATTAGTGCGGGTATGATCAGGGCTAGTAACGTAGTCTAATTTAAACTGATTACTAAAAGAAATCTACAATATTGGCCTCGAATGACTAAAGCTAAGATGGGCAGCTGAGGTTAAAACTGAAGGGACCATATGTTGACAAGCTGGTGATAACCTGGACTATTAGAACGGGGAATGTGAGAGGAATATGTGGTATAGTTAATTAACTATTAGAGGAAATAATTGGAAGAAAAATGTATGTGTGTGTGTGTAAGCTGTTTATGAGAAAGTATGTGTTCGTATAATCTAGACTTCTATGGGTACGTATAAAAATAGGCATTATTATATTTATATTGGTTACTGGTTATGCTCCAGTAGAGGCTGAATACGAGAATTTGAGAGCAGATATTTGGATTTATATCAATGAAGCCTTGAATGCATATGGACCGGATGAAATATTTAACTTGTTTGTAGATGTGAATGTATGGGTACCCATAGAAAGAAATTAGAGAGAATGTTAGGAAAGTATGTTGATGAAAGGGTGAATGAGAATGGTAATGAGTTAGTGAGTCTGTGTCTAGAAAAAGATTTATTTGTGTCAAACACATGGTTTATGTACAAATATATTCATTTGTATACATGGCAAAGGGAGGAGTCTAGAACGTTGATTAATTTTGTGGCTTGTGATGAGAGACTTAGAAATTCAGTAAAGAATACTAGGGCTTTACCTGAAACTGATTGTGTAAGAGTTCACTCCCTAGTGATACCAATAGTTGAAATTGGTGGGAATGTTTTGAGGAAGCAGAGCAAAAGTATTAAGAAAGTAAAAGGAAAAGTGGAAAAATCGCACTATAAAAGTGTGGGAGAGTGATGTGGAAGATTGCTGAGCAAGCTGAGCAAAAAATTAACCTTACAAGTTCATGAATGTAATGTAGAATTAAATTATAATGTTATATAAAGTGCTTGGAACAGAATAAAAGAGCCTGTAGCTTAATGCATGACAGATGTGTGTGGATCTGTGGTCGGAAACTCAAAACAAGATGCATGGTGGAATGAAGAGGTGAAAGAAGCTGTGATAGCAAAGAAAGAAGCATACAAACGGATGATTGCTGTGACGAGTGAAACATAACGTATTGGTTGTGGGGCATGTAAAAAGATAAATATGAATGCAGTGATGTCAGTAAAGGAGAGTAAAAAGTAAATGAGATTACAATAAAATGTAAGAATGCAGAATGATTTTGAAGGTGATAAGAATTTGTTCTGGAAGTTGGTAAAGAGAACTAAATAAGGAGTGCAAGGAAAGACCTATAGCATTAATAATGAACGTGGTGAGATGATCTGGGAAGAAAACAATATAAGAGAGCAATGGAGGGAGTATTTTGAGTAATTTAAGGGCGATAACGTATAGAATATAACAGAAAATGGAGAAAGCGATAAGATGAGAAAAATAATTTAAAGGTTGAAGTGTTAGAAGCTATGAAAATGTTGAATATTGTAAAAACTGTAGGCATAGCATGTATCACAAGTGAATTGCTTGAGTGTGGGGACAGATTGTGTGAGTTATTTACTATGTATTCTGGGATTTAAAATTTTATTAGTGACAAGAAGAATGCTGTCAATGTTTCTTTTTACAAATACAAGGGCAGTACGATTTAATTTAAGAACTATAGGGTAATTATTTTTTGAGTATTTTAGGCTAGGTTTTTGTGAGAGTATTAATTGAGATGCTGGATGAAAAAGCAGCACACAAGTTTTGGGGTATGCATTGTGGCTAAATGACAGGTAGAGGTTGCATTGGCCCAGATATTTACATTCCAACAAGTGATTATGAAAGGTATATCAGTAAGGAAGAAAGTTTATTATGCATTTGTTGGTCTGAAGAAAGGGTAAGATCGGGTGAATAAGAGTATGTTATGAAATGTTCTGAGAGGGTTATGGTGTAGATGCATGGTTATTGAATGCAATTATAGCGATGTATGAAAAGTTTATCTCCGGAAGTATGTTTCAAGAATATTCCAGGGAGAGGGTGGTTTAATTTTAGTTTCATTTATGTCTCAAACAAGTTTACAATCAAGATCTCACAAATAGTATATTTACTTTGTTTTTCCAGCGCATCTTAGTGCCAATTTTAGCTATACTCGTATACTAATTACTCCAAAGGAGTACGAATGAGGAAGGTATGGATTTATAAAACGTTCCCCTATTTTCATGTCGTGAAAGAGGGAAACAATTTAGGAAAAATCACCCTCACACTCAGTCCACCCGACAAGGAATACAAACCCAACTTGCCCATAAACGGAAATCCAGTCCTAAACAATATAGACGCGTTATTCCATGGTAGCTAGTGTAGCGTATCTGTTAATTTGTATTAAAAATATTAATCATGTTTTATATTAAACAAACTTTTGTTTAATTAATCACATATAATTATTAGTCCAGACCATTTACATTTCCACAATAATAGATGCAGGACTTAATAAGGTATATTTTAGAGAAAATATATTCTATTTTTGTGGAAGAAGAATGTAAGTTTAAAAAACCACCCTTAGTACACCTGAGATTTTAACTCTGAATTCCTTGTTCCAAGAAATCCATGCTAAACATAAAACATTATAGTCCATCTATTAACAGTTCAATATAGTATTTAACCGCTGCTTGGCCGCGTGGTCAAAGATGCTACACACACTCAGTAGATTAGACTGCCGATGACGGGGAGATCAAGAGGTTCGAATCTCATTCGGGTGTACTGAGGGTGTTTTTTTTTTCAAAATTGTTTCCACTCTACCTCCACGCAAATTTGGGTACATTTCCTTTAAATATAGCCTTCATAGTCCCTGAAACCATTAGATTAGTTAGTACATAGGCTTGTAACCAGGAAGAGTAGTAAGACATGAAGCTAAAAAAAATCTTGTATTTGAGCTTAGCTGAAAAATATTATTGTATGAAGATAAAGTTACTTAAGATAGTAACAAAATATCAACCATATATTGCAAAGAAACATTCGTTCCTTTAGTCACTTTCATATCGATCATCTCTAGTTAAACAATAACCTCAATAACGAGGGGTTGGGACCACATGGGTGATCATCCTGGTGGTTCCCTTTAATCTTGACTTGTTTTTCTACCACCAAGATGGACACAAGTCTGTTCAACATCTCACTGCTCCCTCACCCTCCATACCATCTTGAGCCACCCTTCCACCCCTCTCCCCAATCCAACAACCCTGGAGATATTTTCTCCAATAACAGACGTGATCCATCAAGCCCTTAGAAGAAGCTGCAGTCTTTTCTCTTACTCTTGGCCTGCACCCTTTGTTTGGTCATCACCGATATATGAAACAGTTTGATCGAGTTCATGTCACTTAAGGGTGACAGCTTGCACCCCGAATTGTTTCTAGAGGGGACACTTTATTGCGAGCGTGGCCAAACTTATGAGTGAAGCGCCATAATTGAAAGCAGATATGCGAGCGCGTGTTTCTAAAAGAAAGAAAGATTATGTATGTGACCTGCTTACGTGACCACATGGTCTAAGGCATCACTCTTGTAATATACTAGACGGCTAATGACAGGGAGATTGGGGTTTGAATCCCAGTTAGGTGTGCAGATTGTGGCTTTCTCTATATAGTTGTCCACTCTTCCCCCACGCAAATGCGTGTACACTTCTTCTAAAGCCAAACTTCCCAATACCTAACACATTAAAGTAATTAGTACATATGCTTATAGACTTAACAATTATTGAGACGTGATCCGTGAATGACCATTATATGTTGTGTGAAGGTATCACTATTTTGTATTGTTAACATAAATTTATCTTGGTGATAATGAGCACTGGAGCATTGAATAAGCCCAAAATCATAGTTTATATAGACCCTGCCTGCGCAAATTTTGACAGAATTCGGTCTGCCCAAAGAAATTAAATAAACCTTATCGTTACTAAAATTAGACATTCCTATTATAATTTAAACTAAACAGATCCAGACCAACTATCTCATTGTTATTTTCTTAAAGATTTCATCTTGGATCTATATCGATGGTGTAGTTTTTTAATTTTTTTCTTCCTGAATAGTAAACAGTAAATGATTACACATATGAAAAAAGTACACTCCATTTACCCTTAAAGGTAGCAAGTAGACTACCTTGATTTATTTTCTAAACTGACTCGTATAATACTATATTTATCTCCACAAATATCAGTTTAACAGGTTCACAGTAACAACAAACTTTATTGTTAAAAATATATTCCCATATGTGACAAATCAAAGGCGGTCATACAATTAATGGCCTTGATATCCGAAGTGAGACTAGTTGGTGATAAAAAATTACGTCTGTGATAAGCAAAAGCTATCGTTGCTTCTGTTATTCATTAATTATATTTTATTCTGTTCAATGTGACACGATTTATGGCTTCTTATCGTATAGCTTATAAAAAATACTCCATAGAGTCAGTCCACAATCGGCCACCACCTTTGAAGAATATAGTACCTACTTTTGCTGAGTGAGAATTCTCAACGATCCATCTAGTGACTAATCTCAGTTTTCTAGACAGGAGCCATTACTTTTTAATATCATATAGCTTATATGTAAGGAGAACTCTATCTATTAAAATAAGTTTTTGTTATAACCTGAGTATGGAAACTTTTTTAATCAAAGCATAAACAAGATGAATGTAACTATGCCTTCATTTTATTTTTAATTGTGGGAGGCACTTAACTAGACTACTTAATATGTTCAGCTTCAAGCAGAAGGGGGTGCAGCCTGGAATTTTGTGAAACAACGTAAGATTACTAGCTTGAGGGGAATTTCGAATACGCACACACTCTCTTTCAGAGCGGGTTTGCTTAGTTGTGACGCTAATCCACTTTAATTAGGGCACTCCTCCCCAAGAAAACAGGAACCATTAGAGAAGTTGGTAAGATGTGCTCAAGAGAGGTCTGGAGGTACTAACCATGCTGTCTAATCTAATAACAAAATAACGCAAGCAAGTCAACAGAGACGTTGTTGCTTGAGAGATCTTGAAAGAGCATCCAGTCTTTAGAACTTGTTTTCAGGAGGTCCTGTTAATACCTTATGGCCTTCTTGCGTAAGGGGTTTCGTATGTCTGTCGCTTGTATTAGTCCTTTTCTTGACCAGGTGGTATTTAAAAACGAGATGAATAACTTGTCAATTCTTGAAAGGAACAAATATTTGATGTATTGTTCAATTTAAATACTTGGTTTAGTCTTAATACTTTCATTGATTCATAGTACCAGTCCAGGCTCTACGTATGTAATTACACTTTTGAGGTAAGAGCGAGGAAGGTGGAATATAGAAATGTATCCTCATTTGTATGGGGGGGATGTGGCAAAACATTTTATGAAAACCATACTCAATACCCACGGCTGAAATTAGAGCTACATTCTTCCACATCATCAGAAAACAAAACAAGACAAACATAACGTTTAATCTGCTTGTCCATTGATTTAGGTTATTTTTTTCGGAATTTAACGCTGACATTTTAATACAAAAATATAATCAGGGGTATGCGAATACTCAAAAAATTGAGTGCGAGTCGAGTTTTAGTTCTCGAAACTGATGATTTTTACAAAACTCAAAAAAATTGTGTCGGTACTCGAAAATCTTGATCTTTTCCTCGAAAATTTATAGTTAGAATAATTTAATTCAATTTTAATATATAATTATTTAGCAAATAGATTCCGTTAAGACATCATTTAGTCTAAGTTAAAAATTATTATAAATATGTTTAATTTATTTAAAAATACTTGTTCTTGTGATTATATACATTTTTTCACAAAAAATGTTAATTCTAAGAAAAATATTTTAGTACTCATTTATGGTCCATGGATTGGTCTATTAAAGAAATTTAACTTGAAATATTTGTTGTACAAAGAATTATCTAGCTTACTCGAACTCGAAAAGAACTTGATGTTTTTATTGAAACTTTACTCGAACTTGAAAAGAAGTGAAAAATGCATATTCGCCCATCCATAAATTAGTAATTGAATATATTTGTAATCCATTATCCTGGTTATAAAATCTAATTCTCTTTAAAAACAAAGGTCAGAATGAAAATATGTATCGTCGATTCATCCGACTCGGTAACTCACCCTGTTCCATGGTAAACTGAATATAAAATATGTACTTTATAAAAATGAATGAGTGGACTAAAACTGGTATGACACCCCAATTTGTTCGCTCCAGCTCACAAGTCTTCTCCCCGATGTTGCCAGCAACCCACCAAGCACCCACGCGCAGTCGTCTCTGAAAACAGGTAGTCGCTGCTAGTGTCTATGCAAACAGATTCTCTCTTCCCTTCATCAGAGTGGGTCGCAAGAGAAGAGGTGAGTGTGTGGGTGAAAAAAACAACAAAAAGAGGGGTTAGAAAGATGAGAACCGAGGGTGATTAGTATCTGGTGGTTGGTTGGACGCTCGGCTGCTTCCCACTCAACTTTTAATAGACATCAATCAGGGGTGTACGCACATGGAATGTTCAAATGTGAATGCGATATAAGATTACCTACAAATCTATAAGTACCGGGTTTGAATACCTACCTAGATCAAAAATAACAAATTTTTAAGTTTTTAGCTTTCCCCTATTACGGCAATTAATTCATGGCCAATCAGACTGGCTGTGATTTGTTTTTAAATTAAGTCAATTTTAGGTCGTGTTTAGATATCGGTTTGGAAGTTGAGCGTTAAATTCAACTTTTTATTATTTTTCAGTGTTAAAAATTTGAAATTTCAGTAATTTTCATTTTGATTAACATTATTTTTTCTGCTCGAATTATAAAGTTTTAGTGTTGTATAGATACTAAATTCCAATTTTAATGAAAGAGACTTTTAAAAAAATAAAACAAAAATTGATTATATATTTAGTGTATGTAATTTTATAGGTATATATATATATATATACCTATACACAAACTTACTTTCTGCTTTATATATGAAGCATTAAGTAAGTTTGTGTGTGTGTGTGTGTGTGGATGAGTGTGAGTGTCCAGAAAAGTTAAGTCACTTCCAGATGGGCTAGAAAACTGAGACTTCACAGGATTTATAGGGATTGGCCCATATAAAAAGAAAATTTGCAAATGGGAAATTTTAAAATGAAACATTTTAAAATGGGGCACTGGGAATTTGGGGTCTTGCGGGGTCTAAATCTAGAAAAAGCTTATTAAGGAAGGTAGCTAATGTAAATTTTGCAGGTAGGTAGGTAGGGAGGGGTGCCAAAAATAAAATAGGTCTTAAAATTTTAGATTTCAAAGTCGGAGTTTATGTAATGGAAAGGGGAGGGGGTGTTTAAAACTCTCAATATGAATACAAACAACAACTTATAAGGGTGGTATAGAACTGAGATCTGGAAGGAAGGTAAAAAGCGGACCACTATTTTTTACTAGAAGAAACTCAAATTTTAAATGGAACCAAAGTAAATAAGATGAGGAGAGGGGTGTGTAAAAACTACTTTTAGGTTTGGTAGAAATTATAATTGTGGCATGCAGGTAGAAGGAGCTCTGCAGATAACCAAATAAAAATATAGATTTCTAAGAGGGAATTTAAGAAATGACAAAGGGGGAGAGGATCAAAATTTCTAAAATCCATAAAAACACCTACTTCTTTAGATAGTAGATGATTTCAAATTGGCAAGGGTGCTAGGAGACTTCAAAATAAACAAAAAATTAACAATGAACATTTAAAATTCACAAATGATATTTTGGAATATAGGAGAAAAGTGAGTGGGTGAGGAAGAGGTGGGGATTTAGGGGAGATATATTAGTAAAGGAACCTTAAGAGAAGGTAAAAAATTTAAATATGTCAATAATGTAGTCTGAACACTGCAAATTACAAAATTAATTTTAAATATTATATCCTTGTAAATGGGAGCTGTGGAAATCGTAGGGGATGGGGGGTTTAGAATAACCAGACCTGAAATAATAAACTATTTACTAGTGGGGTAAATGATGACACTTTTCATGCAGCCAAATTTGCAATGAAAGTCTGAACATTACTAAATTTCAAAATGAAAGAAGTTCCCTTCAAAATTAACATATACTTAAAAAAATTAAATACAGTATAAAATTGAAATATTTTACTAAAAATAAAGAGTAGAGCCAAAATAACCAAGATTGATTGGACATATAAATTATTGAGTGGTGGTTCAAAAAATGGACAGGGCAGGAAATTTCTAAAGCTAATATTATTTACTGGTTATTGGTTAGGCAAAAATAGAGATTTAGCGAGAGGACAAAGAGACCTCCCCAAAAGATTTTTTAAAAATTGATTGAAATTAAAAAATGTTGTGGTAGTTTTTAAATTATAGTTAAAACTATCTTTATCTAAGGGATAAAATGTAAATTTCTGAGAAAACCAGTAAAGTAATTAAGTATTTTCCAATATTAAAACTAGGAGCTGTATCTAAGGAATTCTAAGAATTTCAAAATCTATTATGAAAATCTTTTTTAAATGTGGTAAAAAACGTGAATACTTGCAAACCGTTATGACGACCACCCCAAATAACAAAAAAAAACCTGAAAAAATTAAATTTCAACATTGGTGACAAAATATGAGGACTTAAATTTTTTTTAAGAAAATAGAAAAAATAAACATCTTTGTGTTGATTAAAATTGAAATTTTAGTGTGGTTAAATATATCCGTATAACTGAATGATGTATAAATGAATGGAATTTCAATACTGAAGACCGAAAAATATAAGAGCTCAAAATTGATACAACTAATGTAAAACATTATTTTAACTGTGTGTGAAAACTGAAATCAGGCAGGCACGTAAAAGAACAATATCAAATAACCAAATAAATTATTAAAATTTCAGAATATGAATGTTGGAACCAAAATAGGTTGAGGGAGAAAGAGTAGCTTTAAATTTCTCCAAACTATTAGGAAATCTACCTTTCATTGCAAAATAAAATTTTAATCTGGCAAATTGGTAAAAGCACTGACCATCCTAGTTACATGAAAGAAAAAATATTGGAATTTCAAAAGAGCCATCCGAGAAATTGTTTAAAACTAGAAGGGAGGAACTTAAAATGGCTAAATCAACAGAAAAACATCTATATGGTCTATAGTTTGCAGAGGTAGACGAAAGATTCTCTATATAAAAAATACAAAAAGTAAAGACTTATAAAAGGGAATCCATAGTGTTGTGATTACTTAGCTATATATCGAAACATAAGCTATCACCTTTACAGGATCAACGTAATAAATAAAATAAACAATTTCTGGTGACATAGCGTGGTGAAACATGTTGCTCTTTGGGAAACCATGATGCTCAATTATCCATAAATATTTGTATTAATTTATTATTTCATTCAAGCTCTTTGATAAGCTTTTAACCAACATGGTTTTGTAACAATATATATATGAATTCTTTTCACTTATCCTAAGATAGTGCATATGCAAATATTGTACTGTAAATGTATTGCGTTAGTTTGAGCACCCAGTTTTGGGGTTTGATAATATTGTTTCAAAATGCTATTTTTTTAATATTTCTTGGTTGCCATGGTTGGGTTTGGATTGCCATATTTCATTAAACATAGTACAAGGAGGAACTTTAAAAATATTGGTAGCCAGATGTTGAACTTCGTAATTTGATATAGTTTTGATAATGTCTAAACATGTGAAGAACGGGTCAAACTGCTAGTTATAATATCTATAAAAATTAAAGTTTTAGATCACATTACTAGATGTATGAGTACGAGAAAGTTGGTCCACTTACTTAACTAGATATCACATAAGGATCATTCAAAGAAAATGTGCCAGTACTTTCTAGCCTAAGGGAGCAGTTTGAGAAACGTGGGTGACAATCTAGGGTCAGAATTGTGTTTGCCACGTACTTAGATCTTCTAACCTTGTTCATAAAATAATTATCTGCAGTTACTTTTATGAACCTTAATCTTATTGATCAATACATATTACATTTAACTATAAAACTAAAATAACTCAAATGAGGCAATTAAATATAGTGATATATTGAAGTGTGGCCTACAAATTTACAAAATTATCAAGGACGTACAGTTAGGCTCTTTCTATTTCCCATGAGATTAATATTAAAATGTTATAAGATCTACACCAAGTTTGAACTAGAATAAATATTTTATATACCTGCACCCATTTGAAGGAAACAATTAATAGGATAAATGAATTAGTATGCAATAAATATAATTATATAAGTGTCAATCAATTATTTAATGGAATGAACCCCATATTATTTCACCAACATTTTTAATCTACTCTTATAAACTAAGCAAATTTTAAATTTTAAATATATAGGCTATCTTCAATCAAGAGAGTTTGGATATCAATTTAAAAAATTACAATAGCTTCTGGGTGAGATCTAATTGTTAATATTATTAATAACTTTTTTATGTAATATTGTTTGTCTGTATGTATGTGATATTTGTTTGGGGCCTAGTCTGTAAAATAATGAGTTTTATATGAACTTGGATGCAAGACGAAACCTGATAGTTTGTGGCATAACAAATGTGCACCTTGTCAAAGGTTATGATTTGTATGTCCAGGTGTCATTTATAATTATATTATTTAAATATCTATTAGTGGAAAATTTTCCATTCCAATCTTTAGTTTTATTATATTGTATTGCCTTAGGGTTTTTTCCCAAACTATTATATCTGCAAATGGGGAATCATTCTTAGTGCTTTTAAACATAACCAGGCGTAGACTAATGTTAAAAGTTTTTTAGTGTTTCACTTTCTTTATTCCGTGTGTTAACCAACCACAGCTTATGTATTTATAGTTGCCATTGGACAACCCTGATGTGCGTAATTACCACCCCTGACACCCTTTTATGCTATAGAAAAAATAGCGAGAGTGAGGAATTCAAAAGTTGGTGTGTTGTTTCAAGAACGTCATGAATGAGAACGGGAGATAAATCGAAATTAATGAGAAGCAGTGACTCGGTTGATTAAACCAGCCATTAATCACATCAAGATGCTTTTGGTTTCTTTTCATCATAACAGTTCAACCCTTTATGTAAAGGAGGGAGGGACTGTGCAAAATAATAAGAAATTATGGATCCATGGGGGTAGGGAATTTAATGTTGAAGCTGAATCTCTGGAGGGGAAAGAATAATATGCGAGGCTGCCGCCCGTTGAATACAATTATTTATGAGCTTAGAGTATATTTTTTATTAACGCCTTTAAGATGTTTATTAAATATTTTGATTTAAATTTAGATTTGTTTCTTTGACAATGAAAGGCTTAAATATTGTTTAAGCTTGTTTTAACAAGTTCAGTAAGAAATATAATTAAAATAAATAATTTTGTTTTAGTTTGTTTTAATTTTTAAAGTGAATAACTTTATACAAATTAAATTATATGAAATTTGTTTTGAAAAAAAAATGTGAATAGTGAGTAACCCACTTTGGTGGCCGCTTGGTCTAACACGCTACTCTTGCTGTAGACTAGACTGCCGATGACGGGGAAATTGAGGTTAGAATCTCTGTTGGGGTGGTTTTTACAAAATGGTTTTGACTCTCCCTCCACACAAATGCTTTTACACTACCTATATAGGCTTCATAATTTTTAAAACCACTAGTGTAATTGGTATATAAGCGTATAACCAGAACGGTGTGGTGTTAAAAATAATTAAGTAACGAGAATCAAGAGCGTGATAAGACGTTTTTAACAGCACTTCCCCCACTCCTACTATTAATAAAGCTAGACACATACTATCATCGATAATCACGGGGGATAAATCTTTGATCGCATTTGTTTCGGTTCACTGGTGATAATACATACCGGTTTTGAATCCCGACAGGGGATAAGGAGGTAATTATTTTCTAAATTATTTCCCACACTTCCCATAATGCAATGCAGGTACATTTCTTCTAAATTCTACTGTGTAAATATGCGGATAGTCCATACGGACAGAAATACTTGATTCAAAAAAAAAAAAGATCGACACAGGTCTCCTTGTTTGACGAGTGTGTGGATCGAAGCCGACGCGAGTGTGTGTGCTTGCGAGCTTGCACAATATCGATTGTCCAACGGACGATAGAATGGATGGATTGGGAGGGGTTGATACCCACAAGGGACTTGCCGACTACTGAATTTTGAATGTGAGCTTGGGGCGAGACGGGGACGCTTGCATTGCTGCCACAATACCCGCACTACAATTACCTACTGTGTGCTCGAAAAAAAAAAAGATATATGCACAGACAAAAAAAAAAGTGGTCGATATTTTGCTAGCCGACAAGTAGAGGAATATGTTGAATCGACTTATGTGAGCTATCTTGATTGGTAATTTATTTATGATACTCAATTTTTAAATAAAGACAAAGAACTACACAAAGAAGTTATAAAAACATATACATGCTTTGTTTTACAAATTTAAGTATATATTTTTTTTTGATGGTACCTCAGAGTGAGTTGTGGATTTATTTTACAAGAATACACATTGAACATACTCTGGAAATATACAATTCATGAAAAAACACACAAAACAGTAATATTTGTTGACATATGATTTCGTCAAACAACTTCATGTGAGAAGAAGCCCAATTTTCAAAGAAAGGGTTTTTAATAAAATAAAAAATATATCACCAAAAGTGACAGCGTATATGAATACGTGAAATAATATATAGTTTCTTTTCTTGATATCAGATCTTCCTATGAAATCTGGATTGTAGAATAATTGCATATTATGAAATATGTGAAGATGATCCTAAAGTCAAAAATCTAAATTGTGATTTAATAAGGAATCTGCGTAGTTATTTGTATTTATCATGAAAATAATTCTAATTTTTCTGTCTATTCTCTTTTCATAAAACTATAATTTTTATCTATATAACAATCACCGTTGTATATAATGTGGTCTACAAACGTCAAAGAACAATCATTTTTTGTTTTTTGATAAATTATATATTTGTCAGATGAAATTAAAAATAATAAATTCCATACAAGACAGTAAAGAATACTGGAATTAAAATTAATGTATAGCTCAAAAACATCGACTAGAGCTACCCATACAGCATCTTTTAATCCAAGAATAGCAGGAACAATCAAAAGACTATGCAACAAATTCTACAAAATCCGTGAAAACCACGTTAACGCTCTCACTAGAGCACTAGGAAATTACACTAAAACCAAATAAACAAGACTAAGACTGGAACCAAAAACAGGTGATATCAGAAATATTCTGGAATGATGCTATAAAGCCTGTAAAACTTATCATAGGGCCTAGTGGCCTACGTCACCCTCTAAGTAGACCCCTTCTAAACATATACACCGGTCCCAGCGTTTCTCCTATTTTTAGAACGCTTCCTGAAAGTCGTTTTCTGTGAGAGTGTCCAGTACCGCTTGCGATTCTGCCTGGATCTTTTCAATGCTATCAAAGCGGTGGCCCTTTAGATTGATCTTCATTCAAGGAAATAGAAAGAAGGAGGCTAAATCAGGGGATAGGGGAAGTGGGGGACAAGAGCCATCTTGTTTTTGGCCAAAAACTGCCGGGTGAAAAAGGAAGCATGAGACGGGAAATTGTCGGGATGAAACAGCCAGTTTTGTTGTCGCCAAAGCTCGGGGCGACGTCTTCGCACACTTTCACGCAATCACCGCAAAACTTCACAGTAGAACGTGGAATTGACTTTTTGACCTACTGGTACTAATTACATGTACACAATTTCCTTAATTTCACAAAAAATTATAAGCATGCTCTTAACATTGCTCTTCCCCTGCCTGGCCTTTTTTTGGTCTTGGTGAGGTTGGGCTTTTCCATTGGGTAGATTGTTACTTAGTCTCAGGGTCATAACCGTAAACCCAGCTCTCATCACCAGTGATAGCCCTGTAAAAGATGGTTGGATCGTAGGAGGTGACCTGATGAAGCTAATTGCAGACGTCAACGCACTGCTGCTTCTGGTCAGCTGTCAAGATCCTGGGCACAAATTTGGTGTGGCACGGTGCAAGCCCAACTCAGAAGTCAGAATTTGTTGGCATGCTTCAAAACTAATTCCCGTCTCCTCAGCAAGGTCTTAATTGGTCCGTCGTCGTTTCTTACGAATTATCTGTTCAAATTTGGCAACCATGGCAGGTGTTGTGCAGCTGTTGGGCCTCCCTGTGTATTCGCCCTCTCAACGGATGTCCGACTGCCCTTGAAGCGGGTATGCCATTGAAACACTTTTGTATTGCCCATGCTTTCTTCCCCAAACCTTCGTTGAATCATTTTTAGAGTCTCCGTCGCACTTTTCCCTAGATTTACACTAAATTTGACGCACACGCGCTGTTCCTTTTTCGGACTCATCGTTAAAATAACCACAGGCCACGTACACGACTCCAAAAAAACTGACGTGAAAAATCAACACGAAGACACAGATGCGTGAATCTTGGTACACAGACTCACAAGAAATGAAAGTATTACCGTCTAAAGTTTAATAGCGTTACTACAACTGCTTTCCATATAGCAGCACCACTCCAGAAATTTTTTGATACCTCCTCGTATATGACCCAATCATCTGGTAGCTACTGCAAACCCAGATATCATACTCCTGAACCCTCACAGTATCAAACAACCAAATATTAATTCTATAGCTTAGTTTCAGATCACCCGCTTCACTGGCCGCATCGTCTAAGACGACAGTTTCACACTAAACTTAAATTCCAACGATGAGGAGATTGAGGTTTAAGTCCCATTGTTGTGCTAATAATGGATTTTCTTATATGATTTATCACTCTTCTTCCAAGAAAGTTAGGGTACACTTCCTCTAAGTTTAAATTTTCTCATCTCTATCACATTAGCCTAATTTGTATGTAGGCGTATAGCCCAAACTGGTAATAAGAGAAGAATCTTTATTTATATACGGATATTATTTCAAAAGAAATCAATCATTCACCTAATTTTATAATTATTATATTAGTATATACAATTTTGCAATGATAAGTTATCTAGTATATTAAATAGTTGTGGAGATAAGGAAATTTCCGCTTCTGTAAAATACCCTAAAAGTCATTTTCAAAGGAAAAGAAAATATCCATTTGGTTTTTAATATTAATCAACGCACAGATACGAATTTTAATCAAAATCGTTAGAACTGATTTTGAAAAAATGAATTTTTTCTATTTTCACCATTTACTAAACTACTCTTAAGTTTATGGTTAAACAGACACACAGAGAGACAGCATTGCAAAAATCACTTTTTAGGGTTCGAGGGGTCATGAAACGTCGACATTCATCAACATCTCGAGTTAGATCTTTTTGTTTTCGGTCACATTACTTGAACTTTAGTTTTCGAAAGGTTAAAAAATAAATATAGTTGATCTTAGCTTGAAAATCATTTTTTTATAGAAATATTCTTCAAATAAAATATTTGTATCATAAATAGACCTACATATTTACAATGATAACTAATTTCATATCTCAAATAGTTTCGGAGATGTGATAAAAAATTAGAAAACACGCATTAGACTGGAACCCCTAAAGTCATTTTGCCAAAAAAAGAGAGTATCTATTTTGTTTATAATATTGATGAATGATAAAAAATGAAATTTAATCAAAATTATTAAAGCCGATTTTGAGAAAATCGATTTTTCTCTTCTTGCCCTTCAGTAAACTACCCTTGATTTTAAGGTTGGATATCCAATTCTAAAAACCCCTCCAGGCAAGAAAGCTCTAGATACCAAGTTTTAGCCCGATCGGTAAAATAGTTTAGGCTCTAGTCCAAGGTACAGACAGACAGACGGAAATTCAAAAACCACTTCTTACGATTTGGAGCGGTCATGCATGAAGCGTTTAAATTCATAAAAATTTTGAGTTAATTTTTATTTTGCGATCACAATACCTTCTCTACCTGTAAGATATAGAGAAATTAAATATAATAACATGTCGCTATGCAATCATGTATGTATCATGTACATAATATACATTGGATCGTAGTTAGTTGGCGATTCTTTGTTTAGAAATTTTGATTAAAATAAGTAGTGCAACATAGTATTGCACACACAATTACATAGCTCTCACTTTTTTTTATTTATTTCTTCAGAAGAAGTGTTATTAATTTGGTATAAATGATAGTTATTATTTAAAAAAATGGTTAACCTCTCGCCTGTTATCAAGGAACATTAAACTAAAAATATGCCATATTATAACTTAACTGGTTTTCTATGATTGTGAAAAATAGTCGGGATAAGGCCAAGGGGGGAGTAAAAAAATCAACCTCCAACTTGGAGTCGAATATTAATAATATAATCTAATCATGACTTTAGCATTTGTGAATTTTCTACAGGACATATTTTATAGTATATATTAATTTTTTTTGCTATAGCAACCTTTGAAATATATATTTAAAAAAATTAACTCAAGTTTTGTTTATTATAATAAAATAATTGTCAAGATAAGTAGTCATTCTGATGGAAGGATAGATAATTAAATGAAACTATGCTTTAAAAAAACAGAAAATAGGTTATAACTGAGTAGTAATCACAATGTTTTAAAATATATGAATTTGGAAATCTTAGTCGCTAAAAGTAGCTTAAGGATGTCCAGAATATACTTTTAAAACAATTCTAATATTTAAAATCCTTAAACCAATATTTTCATTTAGCAAATATAGTAAAGATTTGAATAAATTAAGCAATATGAAAATGTCCGGTTAAATTCATGAAGAAGTAATGCAAATGTATGTATTTTAGATAAAAACTTTATTGAAGATTTAGAAAGAACACAAAAGGAATAACAGAATAGAAAATACAAACATTTTGTTCCGTGATCAATATATATAATACTATAATATTACAGGTTTTGATAATACCCATCGCCATAATCAGTGTACATGCAAAGGCATTAATCTTATCGGGTTTGGTATAACTGTGATGAGAAGGTCATACGTGTTTTTTTCCCCTTAAAATTATTATTTCACTCTCTACTATTATCAAAATTATCGTACATTTCCTCTTAAACACTTACTTATTCATCTCTACTCTATTATTCAAATGTTTGGATAGCTCGGATGGTTAGTAAAACGTGCTGTGCGTAGAAAAATAAAATATAACATCCATCACAAGTAACATCTTAATATCACATGAATTGAAGTAGTTATAGTAGTTTTTGCAACAAGTTGGTTCTTCCTACCATCTTCTTGTTAAAATTTTACTTGACTCATCGTTTTAAGATCAGGTTAAGATTAAGACTAAATTTACTTAAATTATGATATTTAGTTTCTTAATTTAAATGCCTTATTAGGTTGTATACTATTAACGATGAATATAAAAACAAATAATTAAAAGTTAGATTCTATAAAATTACAAAAAGTGAAAATGTATTATAAAGTTCCTGATCTTAAATCTGACCCAGGAGACCGAGTTTAGATCCCGACCTCCGCCCAAAAAGCTATATTTTACTACTTGTTGGCTTTCAATACAATTTATTCGGCTGAGATATACAATGTTACACAATATTATGTTAAAAAAAATAACGGTTTTCTTTAGGTATATAATATTACAGAATTGTAAATACAATCTGTCTAGTCATATTTTATAGGAAATACTTTAATACACTGATTAGACATACAGCTCAAAACCCTTTCACATTTTCTTTATCAAGACCTAAAAGTATGATTAAACTTTCCTCCCGCGTGGAAATAGAAAGTAACGAACTTGATATTGTGTTGATATTTGCATCTGGAAGAAGTGAGGGGTGGTATAGGAAAAGAGGAGGGGGATTTAGTGGAGGTATTTCCTGTTAGGGAAAGACTTGAAGACAGTGTGGGTCCAAGATGCATCTATAAGGAAGAAGATTCAGCCAAGCGGGAGCTCTCTATTATAGGTTATACACAAACATCACCTGGGGCGTGAATATTCTGTACTGCGAGACTAGCTAAGGGTACCCCAAGGTAAAAATGACACATCTCCGTTTAAATAAAGAAATTCTTGATATATTTTATAACGATGGATGGGTTGTCATAGGGAAAATCATTTATATAGCAGATAAAATAAATGTAGATTAGCAAACATAGCTAAAAATAAGAAACTGTCCCTATATTAGTCTCATATTTATCAAAATGATAATAACCTCTAATGATAAGAATTTGACCAAGATTTTCTAATCGTATCGAGTCATTTATTTACTTTTATATTTTATCCAATTTTTTGTATATTCTTTTATTAAAATCATATTTACCCGAGTTCAATATGCAATTTGATTTGAAAATAAAAATACTTAGAGGTAATTTGGAAATAGGCTATTTAGCTAAAATACAATTTTCTTGTAGATGGAAGTATGCTATTTTATTAATCTTGTAAAAATGCAAAACATACACAAAATTGCAGTCAACATTATAACATTTTACTACATTGTTACTGCTAATTTATAGGTATTTATAATATCCATTAAAAGTGACAAATGCAGATAACATTACCAAACGTATGAGTATGAGTTTCATAGCCATTAGATATGGTTCCTCCAATGGAAAATGAACCATATCTCTGTGACGTAAGTAGATGTTTTGAAGTACGCCGAGATTATAAAGTTTAAGGTCTGTAAAGCTTCGGTAAATATTCAATAATAGATCAAATTCTAAACACCAGATTGTTTAAATATTGAAAATTTTATCAACTGCATATGTGGTAATTTATGTATTTTTAACAGTTTTTAGAAATTACAGCTACGGAAAATTAATAGTTGTGACTTTTGATTGTTATGCATTTTAAATGAAATGTGGACCAGAACAAATGAAATCAGTGTCACGGCGTGGAGTGTTGCCCTGATTATCAGTATTGGATTAAACCAGGGCCATTCTTGAGAGCGTACAAACACTGTGAATACAAAGGGCCCCACGATTGGTACTTGCTTGGGTGACAGAAGGTAGAAACAGGTTGAGGTGAGAAATTTTTCTTATGCGCTCGTATAGGCTCCTTTTATAGATTCCTTGCTGTTGGTAAATGCATTAAATCGTGTGAATTTGGTTACAGGCAAGGTCGTAGTCAGGGGGGGGTTTGAGGGTTCAACCCTACCACAAAAAGCACTTCAGAGATATTTTATAGGTGTTTAATATTATAATTTTTTCTAGCCTTCGACAGTTAGGAGGTTATGTTTCCATAAAAAACATTTCAAATAGTTTTTACAGGTGTTTAGTATTTGGAATTTTTCCTAGCCATCAGCAGCTAGGGGGTTATGTTACTATAAAAACACTTTTAGAGAGCTTCTATAGGTGATTAGTATTTAAAAAATTCCTAGCCTCCGGTAATTGGAGGATGTGCCCACCAAACCCCCTTGAAATTATTGGCAGGCTACGGCCTTGTTTGCAGGCAGAAAGGGTCTTCATATAAATTTACTCAAAACTAAGGTGTTGGATTTTGTTAAGGACGACTCATCATGAAATGATTATCATCTTACTATAGTTGGAAAATTTTAAAAACAAGTGAATAATTTTATGTATCTGAGCAGAATGTTCTATAAATTTGGAAGGATGGGGAAATCGATAGATGGGTGAATGTGTCTAGTACAGTAGTTGGATGTATGTGGGATGTTCCAAAGAATGAAAGAGTATCGAAAAATTCAACGATGGCAGTACACGAGTATATGGGTGTGTTAACGGCAACACCGTATTATGGATGTGAAGCGTGGTTTGGTCAAGAGAAACACAAAAGCAAGGTGAATGATATTGAAATGAGATATTTAAGAAATGTATGTGGAGTAACTCGTATAGATAGTGTCAGTAATGAATGTGTTCTGAAGGAGTGCAGTTTGAAAGTGAATCTAATAGGACAATATGAAAGAAGCGTATTACGTTGGTTTGGGCATGTTGAGAAGATGATGAGTGTGGATTGAATGACGAAGCTGATGTATGAAGGTAGAGTGTATGTGGATCAAAAGGAAGAGGTGGGCCATGTAGGACGTGGCTAAATGATGTAGATGAATGTGTGAAAAAGCGAACCATTAAGAGTTTTAAGAATAAAAGAGTTTGTATGAATCGGTGTTTGGATGTTGTTGAAGCGAAGGGAGTTATGCATAGGTAGGGAGGTGTGAAGAAAGTTAATAACGATAGATTAAGAATCTAGTGTCATTTTTTGAGCTCTATATACAGTTTCTTGCCACCCCGCAAGGGAACAGCATGATTAGGTATGTATATAGTATAAATGTGGGTAAGTGTAGGTGTATGTACTTGCTTATATATGTATTCATGTATATATATGTATTTGTATATAAATATATACATTTTACATGTTACTTATCAGCTAATATGTTTTTGCCAATTGCTAGGGGTTCGTATACCCCAGGTTGAATATCACTGCTCTACTCTAAATACACCATAAAGTATATAAAATAATTAAAATACTAAAGCCCACTGCTCAATTATAATCGTTAATTATTCATAAATCATACATCCAAATATTAGTCTCCGTAATTTATCAGCCTTGTCTCAATAGCTTTCTGCCATATTCCTATTTCTACTGAAGTGAGGAGATTTCCTCCCAGATTTAGGGTCCTAGACTGTCTCTCAATTTACCTGACAGAATATTTTGAGCAGGCTCCAACCCTAACACCCCCCCACCCCCTTTAAGTATACTACGTCCTACCTCATCAGGGGGAAAGAGAGATATATAGGGTTCTTCATCTGATCCCTTCACTTGTACGCTTGAAGCTATTCATTCATCAAGGCATAGCATCGCTCGACATGAACTCACCTCCACCCCTTCTTCCCCGCAACTCCTACCTACATTTTAATTACGCTGCCGTCTTAAAAGCCAATAAAGTCCTCCTCAACTCTGCTATGCCTTCCCTTCCAACAGGCCTCCCTCATTCCCGCCACCCTTATACACCCGATTTTTTTTAACCTCTACTATAGCTTCAGTGCCATTCTGCAGCTACTGAGAGGAGAACTTGTATTATATACAAAATATAAGCTACATCAATATGATTAAATGTTTTAACTTTATTTTTTGTTGACTTTGTAAGGCGAAAGATAGAATCGTCTAAATTTTAAACCTTTTTAACTTTTTTGGTTAATGTTCCATGTAAAAGTGTTGTATGGATTCGAGCATTCTCTATCCAACAATATGTGAACTCCCTTGGAGCATTTAATTTATTTTAGATATTACACTAATTTTTTGCATAAGTTAAAGCACTTATTGGAATTTAAAGGATTTATATATTTGTTCTATTCTCTTTTGCTGAAATAATTAACTATATTAAATTTAATTAATTGTCTACTCAAATAAATCATTATTTTAAAGATACTGTCAAGTTTTCACAGGAATAACTTTTTTATAAAATAAAAAATATTTCAATCATACTTGAAAACATTTTACTATATTATTAGTATTATTTTATAGTTATTTATAATATCTAAAAAAAGTGACTTCTTCAGATCTTATTAATATGTGAATGTAGATCTAATATCTTTTCTAGCAGTATGATAAGGCTTTTTCCTAAAAGATTGAAATGAAAGATTTATTTTCCAGCATCTTAGAATACTTCATCCCTCGGCCTGGACTGAGATCAGAGAGTATTTAGAAAATGGTGGACCTATGCGATTATTTTGGGATGAAGTGAGAATATTTTATTTGCTTTTAGTGCTGTAATATCTTTTTTAGTAGGAATTCAAGTCAATATCATAACTCTGTTTGTATCTTCAAAGTAAATCTTTAATATCAGTTACAAATAATTGTAAAGTAATCAAGATTAACTAAAATTATCTCTGTATATCCTAGAGTTGTTGAAGTCAAGAGATTAAGAACACATATCTTGATGTATTAATGTATTAAAGAAGATGAATAACTTTTTTAACTTTTCTATGAAATTCAGAATAAAGTGTAATTATTTTCATTAAAAGGACCCTACTTGATAGATATAAAAAATTCTAGATCCATTTTTGCCTGTTCATAATTCAAGACATGTGATCTCTCGTTGTCACTTTTAGTAAATATTATCAAGGCCTGTGAGATAACAATAGCAATATATTATAAAATATGACTTGAAAAGAAATGAATAGTTTATTGGGTCAAGAAATGAGAAAAAAAATGGTCAGCTAATAAAGCAAATATTATATTCAGTGGTGGAAATATGGTTTTTTGTATCCCTAAAAATAGTTTAATAAAGATAGTGATTAATAATAAAAGGTGTTTTCTTGGTCCTGGTATATTTACTACGACTGCAAAATAATGGTCATTACATTAACATATTGTTATTACGCTTATCACTAGAGTGATATTTGCAGATGTTATTGATGATTGAATCTCAATGCTATTGAAAATATTGTTAAGAATCAAATGTCTAAAAAACCTCAGAAAAAAATTAGCTTCTCCAACAGTCAAAGATAACATTGGTGAAAATTAAAATCTAAGGATATGATATTTGAAAAAATTATTTTTATTGTATCATATAAAATATTCAAGTCAATAAAATAAATCTAAAGAAAAAAAATTTTAATGTTAAAAATATTAAACTCATTTATGATAAAGGTAAAAAACTAATAATATGATCAATGGTTTTTATTGATGAAAATAAAATAAATGTTTAGGTTTTCTAAAAGTTTACTTCTAACAAAATCCTACAAAACATTTTCCACGCGTTTATTTAAAACTTATAAAGGTTTTGTGGAAGGGACAGTATATTTGAGTTTTTATAGCAAAACATTTTTTTAACTAAAGTAAGTAAATAATTATCAAGTAGAAACATAAAGTTTAATTTTCTTAACATGTTAACAGTTCTTGAATATCTGTCAAGAGTATCTTGAAATTTAATGACAAACTTTCTCTTCATTTAAAAATGTATTCATCTATTACCGCTATACTCATGACAGATATTCAAGAACTATCGATATCACCATATTGTGAAGAAAATTCAAATTTATTTTTCTAATGAAGCAAGATGTCATAGGAGGAAATTTTGAGGGAAAGAGGAGCAGAGGAATTAGGAGGATTCAAATAATAATGACTTGGAGGAAAGGAGAAAATTCTGAAAGCTCAAGGAGGAGGCAAAGTAAAGGGTGTATTGGCGGTCTAAGTTCACTCACAAAAGGAATAAATTGGTTGTAAGACAGAACATCTAATAGTAATTAAAGCAATATGATATTTATTTGTGCCCAAATAAAACGTTTTGCTATTAAAAACTGTAAAAACACTTCCACTATCTAACATTCCCTTGCACCCCATTTGAATATCCAAGGGTGGGTGAGCTGTGAAGTCCTAAAGGAATTATCTTATATGTTTGGTAAGTATATACTCACTCGGGTCATAAAGAGTTAAGATAATGAATGCATGCTGTGGTTAAGAGAAATAGGGAAGGATGGAGCCAGGTACAGTAAGACTTTTTTGATTTCCACGTACAATATTTTAAGGTGGGATACATGGCTAAAAATATCTTCAATTTATTTTGTCCTATAAAATATAGCGAACATGGCCTAGATTTTGAGTTCTTAAATCAATGGATATATTGCATTACAAACAAGATCATGTAAGTTCATTAATATTATATTTAAATAATTTATTTTGAAAATATATCTCATTTATGTTGAAGAAAATGTGGAGTCATATGTGGCCCGTGAATTTAAAAAAAAATATTTTTTTTTTACAAAAATACATAAGTAAATAAATAATCTATCAAGCGCATTATTAATAAACAAAATGTTATAAATTGATGATAGTAAATAAAACTATAATGTAACAACAATGGCCCATTTAAATACCGATAAAAAAAATACTGTTTAATATTGTTTTGCTTTGAACTTATTGGTTTAATTTTAAATTAAGTGTTAATTTTTCAATTAATATCTTCCCGACATATTTTTTATATGCCTTACAGCTATTAAAATTATAATTTTTGTTTGGTTTAAACATGTTTTTTAGCCACGTCTTACTACAAATCCCAGATATCTTCGTTTAATTACACATAGGATAGGGTGGAGGAAGATATTTGCTATCGTATATGTAGCCACATATACTATAAAGGATATCAGGAAACAATCTATAACTAACAATTTTCATTACACCCCATGGATTCAAACGCCGAGTTTATTTTCGATAGAAAAAGCAAATTAATTGAGTTTAAAGTTGTCTGTATAACTACCGACGAAGGTATGATTTAGAAAAATAACTTAACCAATCATTAGATATAAAATTATAATTGATCAGTTGTAATTTAAAAAGAAAATAAAGCTCAATTTTGAGAATTATATTTGTTCAAATAATTGAAACTTTTTGACATTGGCGAAATATCAGAACTCCAGTAGACCTACTAAACATAGCATACGACCCCGAATCATGTGTGTAATCTCCAATCATCACTTATACAGTGATCGTTGAAGCATGCCCCTATTTACGTTCGTGGTACTTGGAGCGGAATATTTCTGCACGAGAAACTCCTTCAAATTCATCTTTCCTTTAGTCCCCTTACCCTTAAATTTTTTTTAGCATTTATGAATATAAAAAAAAGAAGAATCTTAGAAATGGTAATGGAGGGAGTACAAGTGTCACCTTTTTTTCGAATCGTGATGGGAAATACACTTTTTCGACCCTTTTTTTATACCCACCCTCTTACCTTTTTATTCAAATCCCTTCTTTCAGCTCGTAGCAAAGTGGTGAAAAGGGGTAACTGATTACAGGTTCAGAACGACCACATTTCGAAGGGTGAAAAGTGTCATCTTTTGATTTGCAGCTGAATAGACAATAAAAAGTGTTCTTTAGCTACGCCTTATATAAAATGTATACACATTCTATTTATTGAGAATTTTATAGGAACAACAATTAGAAAATACAAATTTTTTGAGGTAAACATTGATAACATTTTACTGCTTTAATAGTGTATTTAATTTAATAAATACTTAGACTCCCTATCAAAATGGGCAGCTGCAGATAACATGACTTGACGTAATTGTTAATTCAACTAGATCTAGTAACGTTTCTGTAGGTTGGAAAGAGCTCTTTTTTTTATAAAAACTAGATTGTAGAATAGTTGTACCAATGTTACACTACTATTACTAATCATAAAGTTTTATTGTCTAGGATCAACTTAATTTCAAATTGTTTAGTAAGATTTACATTTTATGTCCCTTGATTCTAAAAAAGGATTGTGTTTTTTACACATAGTTTGTATGCTTGTCTTGTTTACATACTATAGTTGTCAAATTAAGTTAGATTCATATCTAAATATACTATTGTTTTGATTAAAACATGATACCTGGAGATGGGAATCAATCCCAGAAACCTTGGCTTAGTTCAACGATGCCCTTACCATTTAACCATCCAGGAGTTATATCGTGCCCAAGGTCATTCTTAATTTTTCAATTTTCGATTATCCATCATTCGTACAGTTGTAATTGTACTATTGACAGCATAAAAGCCTCCCGAGTCGATGGTGGATGCTTTATCTGATAGAGCGTGATCTTAATTGATCGTTCATATGTTGCTGACGATTTCTGCACGCTCATCACAGATTCTGCCTTAAAATCTGAGTGAGGAATTACCCTATTCATGGGAAGAACACTTGATAGCTAGATGCACCTCTGACAAAACGTGTAGCCTATTAATCACAACTGGTAAATGTGAGGAATGCCAGGCCTCCACCGTGGTTTGGATCCCACGTTAAACTGTAGGTCCTCCATTTCATCTCACAATCACCCTACCATCACAAATTAGCGTACGTGCGTATAAACTGAACGGGGTAGTAAGACGTGGTAATAATATTAATAATAATAGTAATAGATAGGTAGTAAGAGTATTGGCGACCCAAGCCAAAGGTCACGGTTTCTATTCCCGTACAAAGGTATCATTTTTATATTTAAATAATATACTGTGCTAGTATTCATTTAGATTTTGTACACTCTTCTAATCCCTTAAAGGTTTAGCCAATGCTCTTCACATTTAGAATTCATTAATATTTTTATCGTAAAAAAACGCCTTCTTATTAATACCATTCTTTAGCCATGATAAGTAAAGACACTTACTTAAAGATTATAATAAATAAATTTAATTTCCTAAGGAATGGAATTTTTAACTTGTCTATTTAATTGTAGATTACTATAACTCAAATAATGTATATAGGAGGGGGAGGGGGTATAAAGTGTGGACACATTTAATAAACATATATATCTACTATATTAACTACTAAACATTTCTCTTGAACTTGCCAGAGAAAATAAACCCTTTAATGATTGAAGTATAGGAAAAAGATATACTTTTGAAACGGCAAAGGCGTTTGGCAGACGCCAACATAATTGAGAAATTGTAAATAACGCATTTTCCAACCAAATTTTACAAATATGTGTTATTGATATGGGAGAGGAAGTAGAAAAGTAATTTTTTGGCTTAGTCAAAAAAAGTAACTATTTCTCGCTTTGTCTTGACAAAAGTATTTAACAAACAGCCGTTGATATTTATACGTTTTATTAAAGAAGATTTTTCCACCAAAGAGGGATTATATGATATATTATGTGCTCTTCATGGAACCATGTTACCATGCCGTGAAAAATACAGTTGATATAATTGAAGGGCCTACAAATGTTCGTTAATAATTATTGTGACGGATGGTATGGGAAAGATCTGGGTTGATCTGGTATCTTAAGGAAAATGGCGTAAATTGTCTGACCATTATTATTTTTTATTCACCAAGGATATTTGTGTGGGAAGTCACTTAAATAAATTTAAGTTTTTGAACTTTTGTTGTTTATTGTAATTAAGGTTATCAACATGATAAGAGGTGGAAACAAAACGCATTGGCAGTTAATATGGAAACAGAATATGGTAACTTGCTTCTGTACAACAAAGTGAAGTGGCAGAACGCCGGAGAAAACTCTCAAACGATTCTTTGGAATAAGAAAAGAAATCCCTGCATTCCTCAATCCGTTTGTTTAATCAAATACTACACAATTGGAAGTAGAGTTTCAAAGTATGGATTCCGTGAAGAAATTAGATTTTCTCATAAACACATAGTATATCTCAACAAATTCAACCTAAATTTCTAGGGGAAGAAACGAGCTGGTGTCAGATTTAATGAGAGATATAAATGGTAAATAATGATAAATTAATAATTTTAAATAGTCTTGTTAAAACAATGACAGTGCCCATTTTCTAATCTATCGGCAACTAGGATAAGATTTTAAATATGATGAAATAATTGATTCTTCAGAAATTGTTGTAAATATACAAGAAATCATAGATGAGCTAAATGTAATATTCAAAAAATTTAAAATATCTAAAAGTATAATACTATATTAAGTATTATATCCTCTTTGCGCTGTCATAGAACACAGCTAACTTAACTACAGTTTGAATTGTGGGATTTGCTAGCTGATTTATTTCTGCAGACCAGACAAAATAATTGATCAGATTCTAGGATGATATATTTCCTAACCTAAAAAGTTTTGGACGGAAAATGACTTCAATATTTGCTAGCACATACATAATTAATTGAAAGTGTGCTCTCCACAATGAGGTTCATCAAGAACCACAACATAAGTAACCTCACCGATTCTTCTCTGCTTTGCCTCCTGAGATTGACAACAACAGTGCTCGAAGTCGTTATTCCTGCTCTAGTGATTGCAGCAGCTCAACTTCACTTTTCACATTAAAGCTTTTATGTACCTATGTTTCTTTCTTTCTTACATCTGCTATGTTATATTTATGTATTAATGATAGTATAATTTATTTGGACAACTCATTTAATATTTAAACAAACATGTTTGAATACCCACGCCTTACTTGATTCACAGTTAAATACTTGTTCTCCTTTTTACATAATGATGCAACCCACCACTAGAATAGTGGGTTCAATTGTGGCCCTGGGGTACGTTTAAGTTGGAAGCCTTTGGGCTAAAGCGTCACTTTCACGTTAGACTAAACTGCCGATGATGGAAAGATTGGGGTTAGAATCCTGCTCTAGTGTGCTGAGGGTGATTTGTCCAAAATGGTTTTCTATTCTCCCTCCACTCTTTTGGTGGTAGACTTCGCTATTCCATATTCGTAAATCAAAGGGACATTTGGTACACATGCGTAAATCATTAATATATAGTACAACGCGGTGCTAAAATAAAAGTTACGGAGCTAAACATACATCCGTTCCTGCAATAAATTTTTATTGTTGTTTGTATCAAAAGCTCAAAATAATAATGCATACAGAGAATGGGGTTATTTATCCATCATAGTGTTCTGCCTTTTCTTAGCAAAGGAAAACTAGAAACCACTATCAGTACATCAGTGGCGTCACGTTAGGGCAAGCAAGGCAAGTACTGCTTGACTTTGATTGAAGATCTGTAATTATTTTAGTTGATGTTTGCAAAAATATTCTACTGGTAATCATTTAAATATAATTCAAGCATCAATTGGTTTGAAAAAAAAACTCATACATGGCAGTGACCGTAACATGCATGCAAGAGTTGCGCTAATCCATCTAATGGGGGTTGAAAATCGGTATTTAGGCCCATCCGGTTTTCATACCATTGCACTAGCTAGTGTAGTTATTATTTGTGACGTCATAGATTTCAGAGGGGAGAGAAGGGGAAGAGCTGTGGATGTCAGGTAAAAATGCAAGCTGCCAAGCTACGACTTCTCTTGCCTGAAAGTAGACGACTAGAACCGAAGTCACTATCCCTCTCTACGCCCTTTCAAAACATACCGGGATGGTATGGCATTGAAGGGGAAATTAATATTGTCAAGGTACTGACCCCGTGCCTATATTTTTTTTAGCCCGGTACACACGACACAAAGATAAAACAAAGTTATATAAAGTTGTAGATGAAGTTGCAGCCTGAAGATAGCTTCGTGTGAACACCAAAACTTGTAAAATATCTGTTTTGCACAACTTATTCTGTACAATTTCAGGAAATAGAACGCGTCCTATGTCAGCCATTTTTCTTGTACAACTTTGAGTTGTAATCTCGAGAACTTCATCTGATAGACAGTTACTTTTTAAAAAAAATTGTTGTAAGAAAAACATCTAAAGACTTGAAAACAAACAAATATTTATAATTGAAAGAGGTTAAACCCCAAATATAAAGGGTTTCAACTGTTTAAAAATATTATATAAAATTTAAAAAAAATATTTTCATAATATTTAGGAGTGATTAAGAAATTATTTAAATTAAATATTAATATTTTACAAATCATTCAATCATTATTTTTCCATAAAAAGAGCAAAAAGTCATGTTTTTTTTTTTTTCAAATAATTTATACAATCGCAAATTCCATGTGAGGAGTCACTGGCTAAAATTTGTATGCAATCTATGTGACCCAAAATTGTATAATTTCTTACACAATTTTTTGCCAAATCAGTTATGTCGTGTGTACCGGGCTTTAGAGTTTTGTGGAGTTTATTGTAGCAGGTGCTTTTGTTTTGATGTGTGTATCAGTAAAAGCTAACAAACGTAAGCTTATAAGTATATCTCTATAATAAGTAATAACACAATAATGTAAATCCCAGAACAGAAGGACGCCCAAAGCCACAACTATTTATAAAAACCCTCCAAATAGTTTCTTGAAGCACTTAAACTTGTTTAAATAAATGGTACGGCGCACCGCACAGACTTTCTCTCTCTTTCTATAAACTCGTAAGATTTCTGAACGGAATAATGTACAT